>PGCI01000341.1:0-95627 GCA_002873125.1 Puccinia coronata f. sp. avenae | reverse complement strand
CCAAAAGACGTACCATTACCAGAAACACCATTGCGAAAAGGACGAACCCCTCGATTCACGACATCAACCCCATTCACAGGAAGAACAACTGGCTTGGACACAACCATTCAGGACGAAGAAAGTCTAATTGATTCATCAGAAGAGGAGGAACCTCAACCTACCAGGAACAGGTCATATCGAAAATTACCGGACGAAGAGAAAGGTGTGGTCCTGGACACCAAGAAGCTGAACGTGGAATTTGACGGGTCCGAAGTAGAATTATTCATCAAACGAGTGGAGAAGATAGCGATATTACAGAAGGCCGGAGGGCGGGATGTAGCTTTACAGTTACCATTTATGATCAAGGACAGGAAGATTAGCGAATGTATTGAGTATATGGAAGGACACGAGAATTGCGACTGGGAACTACTGAAGAAGGAACTTATCAGCAAGTGGGGAAGAGCAACACCCAAAAGACGATTCGACGAGAGCTCAGTATCCAATCTAGTTAGCAAGTACTCAGACAAAGGAGGAATCCAAACCAAGGAGGAATACCGGACGTTTATTGGCGAGCTGGAGGAGATTTTGGCCTACTTGACAAGGATGGAATACGAGGACATAAATGCGGAAAGCGGAGAACCACTCTGGAGGGCAATTGCCTTGGAGATACGACGAGAAATTGCACGAGATCTAGCCCACGATAAGAAGTTGAAGAAGACCAAGGACGGAAAAGCGCTGGTACCCAAGTTGGCTCAATTGAAGGACTACGTGGAAGCATCACTATCTGTTTTGGACCTGGAAGTAGGAGGAAAATCCATGAAGAAATTAAGCAAGGCACCAGAATTTAAGAAGGAAGTTCAAACAGAGACAAAAGCACCAGAAGGAGCTAGTAAAATTCAGACCTTAGAAGAGGAGATCAAGAGATTACGAACGGAATTGAATACCAGTCAGAACTCAAGAAGAGTACCACCACAAATGTCAGGATATCAGCCTCCCCCAGCAGGACAGCGACCATTTGGAGCAAACCCGTTTCCCAGGAATCCAATCCAGTGTTATTACTGCAAAGGAGCCGATCATACGTCCATGTTTTGCGCAAAATTAGGTGAAGATATCGAAAAACGGCTAGTATTCAAGCAAGGACCAAATTTCTATTATCCAAATCGTCAACCAATTCCAACGGACGGCAAAGAATCAGTTTGTGAGCTAGCAAGAAAGTATGCGGAGAAAGACGGAATGACTCAGCAAGAAGACAAGAAGACCAACTCGGCGACTTGGACCCACAATGAAGAATTACCAATGCAAATGCCCACAACGTCCATGATAGAAATCAACCAATGGGATATGTGGAGCCCGCCAGTCATTCATTGCAACGAGCAGGACCCGGAGTACGAGGTTGGATTTGGATTGAGAAGATCAGCAAGATTAGGAGATAAGAGTCAGCCTACTCAGTCAAGACCTGAGGAAGTTATCAAACCAGCAGAAAGTGTACCCAAACCTCCACCTCCAAATCAAGAAGCAAACAAGAATCCGGCAGCACCAAAGAAGAGAAGACCAAGTTATCCGGGGCGTGGGTAGAAGGAGCATCAGACGACGACAGCAGTGACGGAAGCGTGATTCAAGAACCAGTCAAATCCAAGGGTAAGGAGAAGGAAAAGGAAAAGAAAGAAGAGGAAGAAGGCTCAAAGGAATTAACAGGGAAACCGACGGACAAAGCTAAAGTTGGGGGGGACTAAGGAAAAAGATATTGAAGCAATCCTTCACACTCACTTTGGAAGAACTCTTACTTATAGCGCCAAGATTTATCCAAGAATTACATCACTTTGCAGAAGAAGAATCCAAGACCAT
This sequence comes from Puccinia coronata f. sp. avenae, assembly GCA_002873125.1. Taxonomy (NCBI): domain Eukaryota; kingdom Fungi; phylum Basidiomycota; class Pucciniomycetes; order Pucciniales; family Pucciniaceae; genus Puccinia; species Puccinia coronata. The sequence goes on along the minus strand of PGCI01000341.1, from coordinate 93,803 downwards.
CCTTCAAAGCCAACAATCCGGACGAGTAAACAGCGGTGAATTTGATGAAGAACTGGATGGCCAACGACCGGAGTTTCACATGGACGACTATAAACCATTACAGCCTTTAACATACGCATGTCCGTTGGGATTTGTGGACGTCACCATCAACGGAAGAAAAGTCAAAGCATTAGTGGATAGTGGGTCAGAATTAAACATCATGCCGGAAGAACAAGCTATAAAGTTACAACTACCAACCAAGGAAGTTCACATGAGGATTACGGGTATTGGCGGTCACACTTCTCCAGTAGTAGGACTTGCTGAAGAAGTACCACTTCATATTGATACACAGAATAATAAGCATGCTAACTTCTTCATTGTTCAGGGAAAGTCCATACCGTTCTGGGGAGACCCTTCTTAGCTGATCATAAAGTCCGTTTAGAGTTGTCGCAGGATCGTGGAGAGATTCTAAGCTATGAGGTCTGGGACGGAGCACGTTTATGTATACCTATCTGTGCACCAAGGATTCCAGGATGGCAAATGGCCCCACCGCGACGTCATGTTATGAACAAATGTGTCCACCAACTTCAGTTACCGGAATACTCAAGTGAAAAGAAAGTACCTCAGAGACATTGGCCAGCAGCACAGGAAGCCTGAACATAGAAGAACCTGATAAATCTTCAACAGACGGAAGGATTAGTGGAGCTTATAGTCAGCCAAGAAGGAATACCAGAAGACACACCAATTTTGGAAGAACAACATGGAACCTAACCACAGAGGACAACAATAGCAATCACCCGGAAGATGAAGAACCATGGACAACAGAAGCATGCATCCCAACCGACAACAATGACTGGCTAGAATTTGAAGTATATGAGCCTAAGCGGAAGAAGAGAGCTTTCAAGGTCAATAGTGCGCTCGGACTGGATATTTGGATGGTGGATTCCCAACGCAAGATTTCTTACGGCTATACCCAGAAACATTCCCACCCACCGGAGGCGGCATTTGGGAAGAGCTTCCTGGATACCCAGCTGGACGGATTGGATTCGCGATGCTATTGAATGATGATGGGTTGTATGGATACTTGAGGAACGACGAGATCTGGTCGGCCTACTGGTGGATGCCTCCCCAATATCGGCGAGAAGTTTATTTTGGAAGCCTGGACGCATCAATGTTTATGAAGCAACACCGGAAATGGGCAATAAGCCAGGACAGGAACGCCATAAGCAAGCAGAAAGAAGAAGAATTTTTAGTAAACGCTGTACGAGGAATGGTCGAAATCTTTGGACGGCTCACCTGGGAAGGATTCTGCTGGAGCTTGCGTCAAGAGCAAAAGAAGATGGGAGACCAGTATGCCACATTCTGGCAGGACTGGGAAGACTGCTTCTTTGAATGCTAAAATAAACTCATCAACAAAGTGTATATAGGAACAGAAAATAAAGAGAAAAAGAATGAAAATAGAAAATAACATAAAAATCACTCAAGTTATCACCCAGTTCACTATCAAGCTCAATTCTTTTTTTGCTCGGGCATCATCAATCAGTTTTGGTCAAAATTCAGTCACATTCATCTCAGATCCAGATCCAGCATTAAAACATCCAGAAAAATCAAAAACATCAGAAAAAAAAAAAAAAAAACTCACTTTTCCCTTAAGGCTTCAACTCACTTGGCTCAATCTCACTCTCAGGGTTTTTTTTACATATTAACAGCTTTAAGTCACATTGCATATGTATGATCAAGAAAAAGAAAACAAAAAAGGAATCTAGCTACCTATGTACAACAGAGGACAGGTCATCTACTCGTATCAGTCATGAGGTCATAAAAAGAAAAAAAAAAAAAAAAAAAGAACAAGCTTTTTTTTGGGTTTTTATCGTTACCATTTTTTTCTCTAGTTTTATTTTTTATACTTTTTTTAGGGATTTTCGATTTTTGGTCGTTAGCGGGCATCAAGGGTGAGACGGACGGAGAAAAAAAAAAAAAAAAAAAAAAAAAAAAAAAAAAAAAAAACCACGGATCTAGAGTCGCCGGTTGAAGTGGGACTGGAAGGCGCGGTACAGGTAGATTCGGGCCGCGGCCTCCTGCTCCGAGGCAGGAGCATAGAAGGATAGGAAGGCGGAGAGCTCGCGGAGGATGTCGTCGGCGATTCCGCGGATATGATGGGAGTATAGACGAACCGGTATCGGAACGGCCGGGCGTCGTGGAGCAGCCGATCAATCTCCGACGGCGTGAGGGCCAGGTAGTCGGGCGACGGAGCTTGCGGGCTAGGCGTAGGCAGACGAGGCGAGGCCGCTTCGAGGCGCTCGGCTCATCATCGGTGCTGTCATTGTCATTGGTGGCGTCCGGATGACGCGAGGCGAGGTACTCGATACTGGAGGTGTGTGGGCTGAGGTGCAGGGTCTCGGCCCGAGCAGCTAGATTAACAAAGGGCGCTTGATTGGCCGGAAACGCCGGACCAACCGGCGTGGCTATGGGCTAAAAAGAAAGAAATACAAGTCATCAGTATCGATCCAAGCGAAAACGCGAACAAAGGACAGGAAAGATCATAAGCTTACCTGCATTGCACTAGCCGAGGCTTCCTGAGCGGCAGGCTGGGGTCTCCTCGACAAGGCAGGTGGAGGCTAAAGAATAACAGATACCCATATAAAAAAAAAAAAAAAAAAAAAAAAAGACATGATTAGCATTGCTGGGCTTGCTGGTAGAAACGAAACGACTGACTTACGTCACAAGCAGTGGCTGACTCGGTCTTGACAGCGGGCGATCGAGCGCGCTCCTTGCCCTTGGCAGTCGAAGTAGCAGTGGCGGGCTCCGGATTGGGTTGAGTGCGGCGGATCGAGGGCGAATAGACTTCCTGCTCGCGCAGGAAGTCTTCAACGGCCTCGAGCTTTGTGGCCATCCAGTCGGTCTCGGGTTCTTGGTCCGGGTAGTACGGCACAGGAATCTGGTAGCGTGAAAAGAAAAAAAAAAAAAAAACATTAGCAGCCGTCGCGGATATGATGGTGCAAGTGGAAACAAATAAAAGAGGAAATAGCTTACGTCATCGGCCAGGTACGAAGTCGCATCGGCAACAGGATCAAACTCGTGAAGGGCGGACATAGCTGTAGGAAGTTTCTCGATCGGGTTCTTGCTGAGATGGGGGTAAGATTGCCAGCGGGGAAGAACCGATGGGGGGAAGAGAAAAAGACAAAAGGGCTCACCTTTTATACGCAGCCGGAGGCTCGACAACCACGGCCAAGTTGTGGGACCGAGCTAACTCCGCGTACAGCTGGGGGAGGCGGTGCAACTAATCTCCGCGCCGAAGTCACCATCATGGTCAGCTAAGAAGACTCAAGAAGGAATAAAGGACCATAATCAACAGCTACAGACTTACAACAACAGAGAGATCAAGCAAACAACTTACACTGAAGTTGTCAACAAGCTCGGCGGCACTAGGTGCAGATACAGGAGCAAGTGGTACTGACGAGACCGGAGTCGTCCGTTCACCCAGCGTACAGGCGGTGTGATCTAAAAGAGAAGCCAGGTTGGCAGAAGCGCCATACCGCTGGTAGAGTTGTCGGCAGGCAAGCTCCGAAGGTAGAACAACGCGGAAGATCATACAGTCGGCTGTATACATACCAACGTACAGACGCTATACAGGAGAGAAGGTTTGGCAGTCAGTTAACAAAGAAGCACAGGGTGCAAAAAGAAAGAGAAAGAGCTCACCAGAAGATGCAAGTCGAAGTTTCCACGCCGGCGGTACGAGTAATGCTTGAGTCAAACAGCTTGCAGCATCATTGCTTTATGCCGGGGTCACAAACCCCGGCCATACAGATTTCACGACATACAAGTTCTAGGGGGATCACGTCAGCATCCTCTGAGGACTCGACTCAGACTCCAGACGTTGCTCACAGCTCATCACATCTCGCGGAGTACAGAGGCTAGATCAACATCCATTATACACAACAGAGCTTAAGAGAAATAGAAAAAAAAAAAAAAAAAAGGGTAAAATGCTACAAAACAAGATAAAAACATAAAATAAGTGTGTGTAGGCTGCATTGTAAAATGTAAGCTGAGGGAAAGGGTGGGACACTTCAAAACTTCTTTTCCTTTATTTAAATTTTAGATTGTATAACAGGGACACAACAGGCAGGACGGGACACAATTAGGCAGGAGGACAGCAGCTCAAAGTCAGGTTCAATTAAGTTTGAATCTGCAAACACAACCAAATTCATGAATAAGTACAACATAAAAGAAGAAAAGCTTATGCGCTCAAGTGATCTGGATTAATTATTCATCTTTTCAGCGTGGCCCAATTTGCTTGGCAAGTAGCAACATCAGACAACATGGACCGGCTAATTCAAGCAGCAAAATACAAGGGAGTAGCCAAAAAGATTCGACCAGTAAATCAGCCCATGCCACAGGACCTCAACCCTCCTTTGGAACGGCCACCACTATCTCGAGATCCATATAGCACACCACTCACCCCCTTTCCACCAGAATTCATAGAGACACAAAGAATTACAGTAGCACGATTAGAATCAGTCAATTTTGGACCCTCAGGATGGCTCACGGAAGAAGAACTCAAGTTATTAAAGCACGTTATCACACTCCGGGAAAAGTCAATTGCATTTTCAGAAGAGGAGCGAGGAATACTCAAGCATGGATACGGACAGCCTTACAAGATACCAGTTATCGAACACGCACCGTGGCAACAGAGGCCCATTCCAATACCAAGTGCCATCAGAGGAGATTTCATCGAGCTAGTACGGAAACGAATTCAGACAGGACTTTACGAGCAATCCACCTCTAGCTATTCAAGTCCAGTATTTTGTGTCAGGAAGTCCAACGGGAAATTACGGATTGTGCACGATCTACAACAACTAAATAAAGTAACCATAAAGGATGCGGGACTACCACCAAAAATCGAGGAGTTCGTGGATTCCTTTGCAGGAAGAGCATGTTACGGGCTAGGCGACATCATGGGAGGATATGACGAGAGGGAATTGGACCCAGCATCTAGACCACTTACAACCTTTGAAACACCCTTGGGAAGACTTCAACTGACCCGGTTACCGCAAGGTGCAACAAATTCTGTGGCGGTTTATCAAGCTCAGATGACATGGATACTTCAAGAAGAATTACCGGAACACGTAGGCATATTCATTGACGATGGAGGAATAAAAGGACCAAAATCAGACTATGAAGGAAGAAGAATGGAAGAAAATAAGAACATACGGCAGTTTATCTGGGAATACGCTGTCACATTGGAACGGATATTATTCAGGATTGAGGAAGCCGGACTCACAATATCAGGGGAAAAGTTTGCTTGTTGTGTTCCAGCGCTAGACATTGTAGGGCACGTGGTCTCACAGAGTGGAAGGACGATATCAGTCAAGAAGAAAAATAAGATTCAGTCATGGCCACCTCTAACTTCAAAGAAGGACGTTAGGATGTTTCTAGGGTTATGCGTCTATGTCAGGATGTTCATCAGGGATTTCTCGGCAATAACGGCGCCATTACGAAGGTTAACCAGACTAGATACCAAATTTAATTGGACAAGCGAGTGTGAAGAGGCGTTTCAAGAACTGAAGCAGATTGTAGGAGAGGACATTGTTCTGAAAGGAGTAGATTACAGCAAGGACGCTGGGAAGATCAAGTTGGCGGTGGACTCAAGTTATCTAGCAGCTGGTGCGGTTCTCATGCAAGAAGACAAGGAAGGACGGGATAGGCCTGTCTTATACGAATCAGTAACTTTCACGGATAAGGAATCAGATTACGCTCAGTCAAAATTAGAGTTACTCGGGGTACATAAAATACTGAAGAAACTTCAAATAGTACTGTGGGGACAACATTTTGAATTACAAGTGGACGCAAAAGCCCTCATACAAATGATCAACACTCCAAGTCTTCCTAGCGCACCCATGACCAGATGGGTTGCTTTCATTCAACTCTTTTCCTTTGATTTAGTGCATAAACCTGGAAAGAGCTTTACAATGCCAGACGGATTATCAAGACGACCTGTGGATCCAGGCAATAAGCCAGTGGATGCAGACGAGGAAACTGGATGGATCAAACCACACCCGGGGATGGGAATCAAACACGTAGACGTTGTGGAAACATCAGGCTCACGAGTAGGGGTACATCACCATGGGTTTTGGAAGAGATGAAAGATTATCTAGGGACCTTGACACGACCATCAGCATGCACCAACCAAGAGTTTCAGAAAATCAAAAGGAGATCTCAAAACTATTTTATTGAAGAGGATCAACTCAAGAAAAGAAGAGCGCCCTTCAGCCAAGTCGTTATTTCAGTCACAGAAGAGCAACACCGGATTATGAAGGCATTACATGAAGACTTAGGACATCGAGGAATGACAGAAACATATAAACGAATCAAGTTACGATACTGGTGGGAAGGAATGAAGATAGTCAAGAAATGGGTTCAATCATGCGAGGGATGCCAGAAGAGAGTCGAATTCTGCAAAAAGAGGACGGTAAAGCAACTTATAAGAATACCCTATTTGAACGAGTCAGCATGGACGCCGTACATATCAAGGCAGGGAAATGGAAGTATATAGTTATAGCTCGTGACGATTTTTCTGGATGGGTAGAAACGGTGGCATTGGCAAAGCTGAAATCAAAGAATGTAGCCGAGTGGTTTCTTACCGAATGGATCTATCGTTATGGCGTGCCGCAAGAAGTAACCGTGGACGGAGGAGCAGAATTCAAGAAGGAGCTCAAAACAGCCGTCCGGAAAGTAGGAACCAACTTACGAACAGTAACACCATATTATCCAGAGGCGCAGGGGATGGTAGAACGTGGTCATAAAGAAATTAAAGATGCACTGACAAAGCTATGTGGGGAGGATGGAAAGAAATGGAAGGAGTACCTACCCTTGGTCACTTTTGCAGACCGGATTTCAACTAAACGAACAACCGGGTATTCACCTTACGAGCTACAGTTTGGACAGATTGCCGTGTTACCAGTGGATCATGAACTAGGAAGCTTTCTCACAGTCAATTGGTCAGACATCAGAACTACGGCAGAACTACTGGAAGCAAGAGCAAAACAATTAGGCGCTAAGGCAGAGATGATAGAAGAAGCACGTCAGAAGATCAAGGAAGCAAGGGAAACCTCAGTACGATATTGGGATCGACGTTTGGCACATCGATTACGGAAATCTTTGAAACCCGGAGATCTAGTTTTAGTGTATAACAAAGCCCTCGAAACTCAGTGGGGAAACCTTTTCAAGCACAAGTGGCACGGACCGTACAGGATAGTGAAGCAGATCAAGAATGGACCATATATCTTGCAAGAACTGGACGGGACGTTATTGACCAGGAGCTTTGCAGCAAATCACATCAAGAAGTTTTATCCACGGGGCGAGTTGGAAGAGGAAGAAGGAGAAGAGCTTACGCAGGAGGAAGAAGACGAAGAGGACGAGCATTTCAGGATACCGGAATACGAGGAGGAGGAAGTGGAGGATTGAAAAATGGACGACAAAAACAAACAAAAAGAAGTGCAAAATACATAAAATCAACTCAAAAACAGAAGAAAGGCATCATTATCATCAATATCCCTTGGACGCCGGTCAGGTTTCAGTTTTTTTTCTTCTTTGGCATTTCCGCAAATGCTGTGGACAGCATTAAGTTGGGGGGGGATGTGGTGTTCCATTCCCGCTCCAATGCCAAAGAGGTACATTTCATATATTACAAGTTCACTTACAGGATGTACACTAGAACAGGATACAAGAGGAGGAATATCAGGGAGGAGTACAGAAGGAATCCGGAAGAATACACGATACACCAACATCACAGAATCAACAACAAGGAAGAGTTACACCAACAGCAAGCAGGAAATACGGACGATGGTAGCAGTACAAGGAGCGGACACAGGGGGAAGAAGGGGAAGAAGGACCAGGAGGAGGAGAGGCCTAGACCCTGAACAGGATGGAAGCTGGAAGGATTGGAAGAAAGAAGGGTGATGGAAGGTGTTTCAGCCCCTGGATGGAAGGATAGAAGAAGGAAGAAGAAGGGCTGTGTTGCACACAGTACAGGGGGGGAGTGGGCACAGAAATGATGTCATGCTGTGCAGATATGATGTCATGCTGTGCAGACATGAAGTCATGCTGTGCAGAAATGATGTCATGCTGTGCAGCAATGATGTCATGCTGTGCTGAAACCATAGCAACAAGGAGCAGGCTGTGCAGCTGACCAGTTCACCTGCAGCATAAATCCCTCAAAGGACCTTCCCTTGGAGCTAAATTCCCTCATCTTTTCCTATATAAGGAGGTCATTTCCCCACCACTGTTGTTTTCTTTTTCTTCAGCCACTTACTAAGAGAGTATAGTGTGTCTCACCAGTCAGCGAGTTAGTCATCAAGTGTAGTCATCAAGTGTAGTCATCAAGTGTAGTCATCAGTGTTATCAGTCAATAAGTCAATCAATCAGTTATCAACCCCAACAATAAAAACATTTCTCAAACCCCCAATCAATCAACAAACAACCCAATCAATCAACAAACAAATCAATCAATCATCAACAAACTCAACAATCATCAACAATCACCTGCAATAGTCCAACACACTATTGCATTTTCACATAATCAATCCCACGGTTCGATTATCCATATCATTAGTTATAAGCGGTCTACTCACATACAACAACGTATAAGGTCTAAGTCTGATTGAGACTACTATACTTAAGTAGTTCAATCTTAAAGTCAGCCATATCTCTTTTCTCTTTTTATCGATTTTGAGATTCCTTACAAATAGTGTAGTGTTTATAAAGGGGCAGGCCAATAAACCACCCGTAAACTGTTGTATTAGCCTTTCAACCTAGTAACACAGTTTATTTCCCCCAGCCAGATCTTTACCAAATATGTAACATTTGTCCCACAAGGAGTCCTACATCTGGTGTCCCAACAGTGGCCGATTTCCTTCAAATTAGATCAAATCCGTTGGCGTTTTGCGTGGATCACCTCGACTAATCCTGGATCAAGAAAACTCCGTGGACGTAGGCGAGGATAGATTTTGAATACGTGGCGCAGCGTGGATACGAGTCGAGCAGAAGAGTCAAGCCAGGAAGAATAGGATATCACCCAGCAGAAGATCAGTCAAGAATAAAACATCAAATCAGAAAAACACAATAAAATCAGAAAAACACAATAAAATCAGAAAAACGAAATCAAAACCTTCCCAGCATGGATAAAACACTACAGGAAATGCAGGAAACATCAGAAAGGATGAAGGTACAGCAGGATAAAATGAATCAGTTCGAGGACTCCCTAAAAGAGATGCATGATATGATGGCTATGTTTTTAGAACAAAGCAAATCACCAAAAGACGTACCATTACCAGAAACACCATTGCGAAAAGGACGAACCCCTCGATTCACGACATCAACCCCATTCACAGGAAGAACAACTGGCTTGGACACGACCATTCAGGACGACGAAGAAAGTCTAATTGATTCATCAGAAGAGGAGGAACCTCAACCTACCAGGAACAGGTCATATCGAAAATTACCGGACGAAGAGAAAGGTGTGGTCCTGGACACCAAGAAGCTGAACGTGGAATTTGACGGGTCCGAAGTAGAATTATTCATCAAACGAGTGGAGAAGATAGCGATATTACAGAAGGCCGGAGGGCAGGATGTAGCTTTACAGTTACCATTTATGATCAAGGACAGGAAGATTAGCGAATGTATTGAGTATATGGAAGGACACGAGAATTGCGACTGGGAACTACTGAAGAAGGAACTTATCAGCAAGTGGGGAAGAGCAACACCCAAAAGACGATTCGACGAGAGAGCTCAGTATCCAATCTAGTTAGCAAGTACTCAGACAAAGGAGGAATCCAAACCAAGGAGGAATACCGGACATTTATTGGCGAGCTGGAGGAGATTTTGGCCTACTTGACAAGGATGGAATACGAGGACATAAATGCGGAAAGCGGAGAACCACTCTGGAGGGCAATTGCCTTGGAGATACGACGAGAAATTGCACGAGATCTAGCCCACGATAAGAAGTTGAAGAAGACCAAGGACGGAAAAGCGCTGGTACCCAAGTTGGCTCAATTGAAGGACTACGTGGAAGCATCACTATCTGTTTTGGACCTGGAAGTAGGAGGAAAATCCATGAAGAAATTAAGCAAGGCACCAGAATTTAAGAAGGAAGTTCAAACAGAGACAAAAGCACCAGAAGGAGCTAGTAAAATTCAGACCTTAGAAGAGGAGATCAAGAGATTACGAACGGAATTGAATACCAGTCAGAACTCAAGAAGAGTACCACCACAAATGTCAGGATATCAGCCTCCCCCAGCAGGACAGCGACCATTTGGAGCAAACCCGTTTCCCAGGAATCCAATCCAGTGTTATTACTGCAAAGGAGCCGATCATACGTCCATGTTTTGCGCAAAATTAGGTGAAGATATCGAAAAAACGGCTATTATTCAAGCAAGGACCAAATTTCTATTATCCAAATCGTCAACCAATTCCAACGGACGGCAAAGAATCAGTTTGTGAGCTAGCAAGAAAGTATGCGGAGAAAGACGGAATGACTCAGCAAGAAGACAAGAAGACCAACTCGGCGACTTGGACCCACAATGAAGAATTACCAATGCAAATGCCCACAACGTCCATGATAGAAATCAACCAATGGGATATGTGGAGCCCGCCAGTCATTCATTGCAACGAGCAGGACAGGAGTACGAGGTTGGATTTGGATTGAGAAGATCAGCAAGATTAGGAGATAAGAGTCAGCCCAGTCAGTCAAGACCCGAGGAAGTTATCAAACCAGCAGAAAGTGTACCCAAACCTCCACCTCCAAATCAAGAAGCAAACAAGAATCCGGCAGCACCAAAGAAGAGAAGACCAAGTTATCCGGGGGCGTGGGTAGAAGGAGCATCAGACGAACAGCAGTGACGGAAGCGTGATTCAAGAACCAGTCAAATCCAAGGTAAGGAGAAGGAAAAGGAAAAGAAAGAAGAGGAAGAAGGCTCAAAGGAATTAACAGGGAAACCGACGGACAAAGCTAAAGTTGGGGGGGGACTAAGGAAAAAGATATTGAAGCAATCCTTCACACTCACTTTGGAAGAACTCTTACTTATAGCGCCAAGATTTATCCAAGAATTACATCACTTTGCAGAAGAAGAATCCAAGACCATCCTTCAAAGCCAACAATCCGGACGAGTAAACAGCGGTGAATTTGATGAAGAACTGGATGGCCAACGACCGGAGTTTCACATGGACGACTATAAACCATTACAGCCTTTAACATACGCATGTCCGTTGGGATTTGTGGACGTCACCATCAACGGAAGAAAAGTCAAAGCATTAGTGGATAGTGGGTCAGAATTAAACATCATGCCGGAAGAACAAGCTATAAAGTTACAACTACCAACCAAGGAAGTTCACATGAGGATTACGGGTATTGGCGGTCACACTTCTCCAGTAGTAGGACTTGCTGAAGAAGTACCACTTCATATTGATACACAGAATAATAAGCATGCTAACTTCTTCATTGTTCGAGGGAAAGTCCATACCGTTCTGGGGAGACCCTTCTTAGCTGATCATAAAGTCCGTTTAGAGTTGTCGCAGGATCGTGGAGAGATTCTAAGCTATGAGGTCTGGGACGGAGCACGTTTATGTATACCTATCTGTGCACCAAGGATTCCAGGATGGCAAATGGCCCCACCGACGTCATGTTATGAACAAATGTGTCCACCAACTTCAGTTACCGGAATACTCAAGTGAAGAAGAAAGTACCTCAGAGACATTGGCCAGCAGCACAGGAAGCCTGAACATAGAAGAACCTGATAAATCTTCAACAGACGGAAGGATTAGTGGAGCTTATAGTCAGCCAAGAAGGAATAGAGAAGACACACCAATTTTGGAAGAACAACATGGAACCTAACCACAGAGGACAACAATAGCAATCACCCGGAAGATGAAGAACCATGGACAACAGAAGCATGCATCCCAACCGACAACAATGACTGGCTAGAATTTGAAGTATATGAGCCTAAGCGGAAGAAGAGAGCTTTCAAGGTCAATAGTGCGCTCGGACTGGATTATTTGGATGGTGGATTCCCAACGCAAGATTTCTTACGGCTATACCCAGAAACATTCCCACCCACCGGAGGCGGCATTTGGGAAGAGCTTCCTGGATACCCAGCTGGACGGATTGGATTCGCGATGCTATTGAATGATGATGGGTTGTATGGATACTTGAGGAACGACGAGATCTGGTCGGCCTACTGGTGGATGCCTCCCCAATATCGGCGAGAAGTTTATTTTGGAAGCCTGGACGCATCAATGTTTATGAAGCAACACCGGAAATGGGCAATAAGCCAGGACAGGAACGCCATAAGCAAGCAGAAAGAAGAAGAATTTTTAGTAAACGCTGTACGAGGAATGGTCAAATCTTTGGACGGCTCACCTGGGAAGGATTCTGCTGGAGCTTGCGTCAAGAGCAAAAGAAGATGGGAGACCAGTATGCCACATTCTGGCAGGACTGGGAAGACTGCTTCTTTGAATGCTAAAATAAACTCATCAACAAAAGTGTATATAGGAGTAAAAACAGAAAATAAAGAGAAAAAGAATGAAAATAGAAAATAACATAAAAATCACTCAAGTTATCACCCAGTTCACTATCAAGCTCAATTCTTTTTTTGCTCGGGCATCATCAATCAGTTTTGGTCAAAATTCAGTCACATTCATCTCAGATTCAGATCCAGCATTAAAACATCCAGAAAAATCAAAAACATCAGAAAAAAAAAAAAAAAAACTCACTTTTCCCTTAAGGTTTCAACTCACTTGGCTCAATCTCACTCTCAGGGTTTTTTTTACATATTAACAGCTTTAAGTCACATTGCATATGTATGATCAAGAAAAAGAAAAAAAAAAAGGAATCTAGCTACCTATGTACAACAGAGGACAGGTCATCTACTCGTATCAGTCATGAGGTCATAAAAAGAAAAAAAAAAAAAAAAAAAAGAACAAGCTTTTTTTTGGGTTTTTATCGTTACCATTTTTTTCTCTAGTTTTATTTTTATACTTCTTTAGGGATTTTCGATTTTGGTCGTTAGCGGGCATCAAGGGAGAGACAGACGGATAAAAAAAAAAAAAAAAAAAAAAAAAAAAAAAAAAAAAAAAAAAAAAAAAACCAAGGATCTAGAGTCGCCGGTTGAAGTGGGACTGGAAGGCGTGGTAAAGGTAGATTCGGGCCGCGGCCTCCTGCTCCGAGGCAGGAGCATAGAAGGATAGGAAGGCGGAGAGCTCGCGGAGGATGTCGTTGGCGATTCCGCGGATATGATCGGGAGTATAGACGAACCGGTATCGGAACGGCCGGGCGTCGTGGAGCAGCCGATCAATCTCTGACGGCGTGAGGGCCAGGTAGTCGGGCGACGGAGCTTGCGGGCTAGGCGTAGGCGAGACGAGGCGAGGCCGCTTCGAGGCGCTTGGCTCATCATCGGTGCTGTCATTGTCATTGGTGGCGTCCGGATGACGCGAGGCGAGGTACTCGATACTGGAGGTGTGTGGGCTGAGGTGCAGGGTCTCGGCCCGAGCAGCTAGATTAACAAAGGGCGCTTGATTGGCCGGAAACGCCGGACCAACCGGCGTGGCTATGGGCTAAAAAGAAAGAAATACAAGTCATCAGTATCGATCCAAGCGAAAACGCGAACAAAGGACAGGAAAGATCATAAGCTTACCTGCATTGCACTAGCCGAGGCTTCCTGAGCGGCAGGCTGGGGTCTCCTCGACAAGGCAGGTGGAGGCTAAAGAATAACAGATACCCATATAAATAAAAAAAAATATAAAAATAAAAAAAAAGACATGATTAGCATTGCTGGGCTTGCTGGTAGAAACGAACGACTGACTTACGTCACAAGCAGTAGCTGACTCGGTCTTGACAGCGGGCGATCGAGCGCGCTCCTTGCCCTTGGCAGTCGAAGTAGCAGTGGCGGGCTCCGGATTGGGTTGAGTGCGGCGGATCGAGGGCAAATAGACTTCCTGCTCGCGCAGGAAGTCTTCCACGGCCTCGAGCTTTGTGGCCATCCAGTCGGTCTCGGGTTCTTGGTCCGGGTAGTACGGCACAGGAATCTGGTAGCGTGAAAAGAAAAAAAAAAAAAAAAACATTAGCAGCCGTCGCGGATATGATGGTGCAAGTGGAAACAAATAAAGAGAGGAAATAGCTTACGTCATCGGCCAGGTACGAAGTCGCATCGGCAACAGGATTGAACTCATGAAGGGCGGACATAGCTGTAGGAAGTTTTCTCGATCGGGTTCTTGCTGAGATGGGGGTAAGATTGCCAGCGGGGAAGAACCGATGGGGGGGAAGAGAAAAAGACAAAAGGGCTCACCTTTTATACGCAGCCGGAGGCTCGACGACCACGGCCAAGTTGTGGGACCAAGCTAACTCCGCGTACAGCTGGGGGAGGCGGTGCAACTAATCTCCGCGCCGAAGTCACCATCATGGTCAGCTAAGAAGACTCAAGAAGGAAGAAAGGACCATAATCAACAGCTACAGACTTACAACAACAGAGAGATCAAGCAAACAACTTACACTGAAGTTGTCAACAAGCTCGGCGGCACTAGGTGCAGATACAGGAGCAAGTGGTACTGACGAGACCGGAGTCGTCCGTTCACCCAGCGTACAGGCGGCGTGATCTAAAAGAGAAGCCAGGTTGGCAGAAGCGCCATACCGCTGGTAGAGTTGTCGGCAGGCAAGCTCCAAAGGTAGAACAACGCGGAAGATCGTACAGTCGGCTGTATACATACCAACGTACAGACGCTATACAGGAGAGAAGGTTTGGCAGTCAGTTAACAAAGAAGCACAGGGTGCAAAAAGCAAGAGAAAGAGCTCACCAGAAGATGCAAGTCAAACTTTCCATGCCGGCGGTACAAGTAATGCTTGAGTCGAACAGCTTGCAGCATCATTGCTTTATGCCGGGGTCACAAACCCCAGCCATACAGATTTCACGACATACAAAGTTCTAGGGGGATCACGTCAGCATCCTCTGAGGACTTGACTCAGACTCCAGACGTTGCTCAAAGCTCATCACATCTCGCGGAGTACAGAGGCTAGATCAACATCCATTATACACAACAGAGCTTAAGAGAAGTAGGAAAAAAAAAAAAAAAAAAAAAAAAAAAAAAAAAAAAAGGGGGTAAAATGCTACAAAACAAGATAAAAACATAAAATAAGTGTGTGTAGGCTGCATTGTAAAATGTAAGCTGAGGGAAAGGGTGGGACACTTCAAAACTTCTTTTTCCTTTATTTAAATTTTAGATTGTATAACAGGGACACAACAGGCAGGACGGGACACAATTTAGGCAGGAGGACAGCAGCTCAAAGTCAGGTTCAATTAAGTTTGAATCTGCAAACACAACCAAATTCATGAATAAGTACAACATAAAAGAAGAAAAGCTTATGCGCTCAAGTGATCTGGATTAACTATTCATCTTTTCAGCGTGGCCCCAATTTGCTTGGCAAGTAGCAACATCAAGACAACATGGACCGGCTAATTCAAGCAGCAAAATACAAGGGAGTAGCCAAAAAGATTCGACCAGTAAATCAGCCCATGCCACAGGACCTCAACCCTCCTTTGGAACGGCCACCACTATCTCGAGATCCATATAGCACACCACTCACCCCCTTTCCACCAGAATTCATAGAGACACAAAGAATTACAGTAGCACGATTAGAATCAGTCAATTTTGGACCCTCAGGATGGCTCACGGAAGAAGAACTCAAGTTATTAAAGCACGTTATCACACTCCGGGAAAAGTCAATTGCATTTTCAGAAGAGGAGCGAGGAATACTCAAGCATGGATACGGACAGCCTTACAAGATACCAGTTATCGAACACGCACCGTGGCAACAGAGGCCCATTCCAATACCAAGTGCCATCAGAGGAGATTTCATCGAGCTAGTACGGAAACGAATTCAGACAGGACTTTACGAGCAATCCACCTCTAGCTATTCAAGTCCAGTATTTTGTGTCAGGAAGTCCAACGGGAAATTACGGATTGTGCACGATCTACAACAACTAAATAAAGTAACCATAAAGGATGCGGGACTACCACCAAAAATCGAGGAGTTCGTGGATTCCTTTGCAGGAAGAGCATGTTACGGGCTAGGCAACATCATGGGAGGATATGACGAGAGGGAATTGGACCCAGCATCTAGACCACTTACAACCTTTGAAACACCCTTGGGAAGACTTCAACTGACCCGGTTACCGCAAGGTGCAACAAATTCTGTGGCGGTTTATCAAGCTCAGATGACATGGATACTTCAAGAAGAATTACCGGAACACGTAGGCATATTCATTGACGATGGAGGAATAAAAGGACCAAAATCAGACTACGAAGGAAGAAGAATGGAAGAAAATAAGAACATACGGCAGTTTATCTGGGAATATGCTGTCACATTGGAACGGATATTATTCAGGATTGAGGAAGCCGGACTCACAATATCAGGGGAAAAGTTTGCTTGTTGTGTTCCAGCGCTAGACATTGTAGGGCACGTGGTCTCACAGAGTGGAAGGACAATATCAGTCAAGAAGAAAAATAAGATTCAGTCATGGCCACCTCTAACTTCAAAGAAGGACGTTAGGATGTTTCTAGGGTTATGCGTCTATGTCAGGATGTTCATCAGGGATTTCTCGGCAATAACGGCGCCATTACGAAGGTTAACCAGACTAGATACCGAATTTAATTGGACAAGCGAGTGTGAAGAGGCGTTTCAAGAACTGAAGCAGATTGTAGGAGAGGACATTGTTCTGAAAGGAGTAGATTACAGCAAGGACGCTGGGAAGATCAAGTTGGCGGTGGACTCAAGTTATCTAGCAGCTGGTGCGGTTCTCATGCAAGAAGACAAGGAAGGACGGGATAGGCCTGTCTTATACGAATCAGTAACTTTCACGGATAAGGAATCAGATTACGCTCAGTCAAAATTAGAGTTACTCGGGGTACATAAAATACTGAAGAAACTTCAAATAGTACTGTGGGGACAACATTTTGAATTACAAGTGGACGCAAAAGCCCTCATACAAATGATCAACACTCCAAGTCTTCCTAGCGCACCCATGACCAGATGGGTTGCTTTCATTCAACTCTTTTCCTTTGATTTAGTGCATAAACCTGGAAAGAGCTTTACAATGCCAGACGGATTATCAAGACGACCTGTGGATCCAGGCAATAAGCCAGTGGATGCAGACGAGGAAACTGGATGGATCAAACCACACCCGGGGATGGGAATCAAACACGTAGATGTTGTGGAAACATCAGGCTCACGAGTAGGGGTACATCACCATGGGTTTTGGAAGATGATGAAAGATTATCTAGGGACCTTGACACGACCATCAGCATGCACCAACCAAGAGTTTCAGAAAATCAAAAGGAGATCGCAAAACTATTTTATTGAAGAGGATCAACTCAAGAAAAGAAGAGCGCCCTTCAGCCAAGTTGTTATTTCAGTCACAGAAGAGCAACACCGGATTATGAAGGCATTACATGAAGACTTGGGACATCAAGGAATGACAGAAACATATAAACGAATCAAGTTACGATACTGGTGGGAAGGAATGAAGATAGTCAAGAAATGGGTTCAATCATGCGAGGGATGCCAGAAGAGAAGTCAAATTCTGCAAAAAGAGGATGGTAAAGCAACTTATAAGAATACCCTATTTGAACGAGTCAGCATGGACGCCGTACATATCAAGGCAGGGAAATGGAAGTATATAGTTATAGCTCGTGACGATTTTTCTGGATGGGTAGAAACGGTGGCATTGGCAAAGCTGAAATCAAAGAATGTAGCCGAGTGGTTTCTTACCGAATGGATCTATCGTTATGGCGTGCCGCAAGAAGTAACCGTGGACGGAGGAGCAGAATTCAAGAAGGAGCTCAAAACAGCCGTCCGGAAAGTAGGAACCAACTTACGAACAGTAACACCATATTATCCAGAGGCGCAGGGGATGGTAGAACGTGGTCATAAAGAAATTAAAGATGCACTGACAAAGCTATGTGGGGAGGATGGAAAGAAATGGAAGGAGTACCTACCCTTGGTCACTTTTGCAGACCGGATTTCAACTAAACGAACAACCGGGTATTCACCTTACGAGCTACAGTTTGGACAGATTGCCGTGTTACCAGTGGATCATGAACTAGGAAGCTTTCTCACAGTCAATTGGTCAGACATCAGAACTACAGCAGAACTACTGGAAGCAAGAGCAAAACAATTAGGCGCTAAGGCCGAGATGATAAAAGAAGCACGTCAGAAGATCAAGGAAGCAAGGGAAACCTCAGTACGATATTGGGATCGACGTTTGGCACATCGATTACGGAAATCTTTGAAACCCGGAGATCTAGTTTTAGTGTATAACAAAGCCCTCGAAACTCAGTGGGGAAACCTTTTCAAGCACAAGTGGCACGGACCGTACAGGATAGTGAAGCAGATCAAGAATGGACCATATATCTTGCAAGAACTGGACGGGACGTTATTGACCAGGAGCTTTGCAGCAAATCACATCAAGAAGTTTTATCCACGGGGCGAGTTGGAAGAGGAAGAAGGAGAAGAGCTTACGCAGGAGGAAGAAGACGAAGAGGACGAGCATTTCAGGATACCGGAATACGAGGAGGAGGAAGTGGAGGATTGAAGAATGGACGACAAAAACAAACAAAAAGAAGTGCAAAATACATAAAATCAACTCAAAAACAGAAGAAAGGCATCATTATCATCAATATCCCTTGGACGCCGGTCAGGTTTCAGTTTTTTTTCTTCTTTGGCATTTCCGCAAATGCTGTGGACAGCATTAAGTTGGGGGGGGATGTGGTGTTCCATTCCCGCTCCAATGCCAAAGAGGTACATTTCATATATTACAAGTTCACTTACAGGATGTACACTAGAACAGGATACAAGAGGAGGAATATCAGGGAGGAGTACAGAAGGAATCCGGAAGAATACACGATACACCAACATCACAGAATCAACAACAAGGAAGAGTTACACCAACAGCAAGCAGGAAATACGGACGATGGTAGCAGTACAAGGAGCGGACACAGGGGGAAGAAGGGGAAGAAGGACCAGGAGGAGGAGAGGCCTAGACCCTGAACAGGATGGAAGCTGGAAGGATTGGAAGAAAGAAGGGGTGATGGAAGGTGTTTCAGCCCCTGGATGGAAGGATAGAAGAAGGAAGAAGAAGGGGCTGTGTTGCACACAGTACAGGGGGGGAGTGGGCACAGAAATGATGTCATGCTGTGCAGATATGATGTCATGCTGTGCAGACATGAAGGCATGCTGTGCAGAAATGATGTCATGCTGTGCAGCAATGATGTCATGCTGTGCTGAAACCATAGCAACAAGGAGCAGGCTGTGCAGCTGACCAGTTCACCTGCAGCATAAATCCCTCAAAGGATCTTCCCTTGGAGCTAAATTCCCTCATCTTTTCCTATATAAGGAGGACATTTCCCCACCACTGTTGTTTTCTTTTTCTTCAGCCACTTACTAAGAGAGTATAGTGTGTCTCACCAGTCAGAGAGTTAGTCATCAAGTGTAGTCATCAAGTGTAGTCATCAAGTGTAGTCATCAGTGTTATCAGTCAATAAGTCAATCAATCAGTTATCAACCCCAACAATAAAAACATTTCTCAAACCCCCCAATCAATCAACAATCAACCCAATCAATCAACAAACAAATCAATCAATCATCAACAAACTCAACAATCATCAACAATCACCTGCAATAGTCCAACACACTATTGCATTTTCACATAATCAATCCCACGGTTTGATTATCCATATCATTAGTTATAAGCGGTCTACTCACATACAACAACGTATAAGGTCTAAGTCTGATTGAGATTACTATACTTAGTAAACTTAATCTTGAAATCAGCCATTTCTCTTTTTATATTGATTTTAAGATTCCTTACAAAGGGTATAGTATTTATAAAGGGGCAGGCCAATAAACCACCCGTAAACTGACTGTTTTTAGCCTTTCAACCTAACTCACCAGTTTATTTCCCCCAGCTGGATCTTTACCAAATATTATCATTTGTCCCACGGGAGTCCGACAACGTGCGAATATTCATAGAGAACCTATCAGAGAAAGCAGCGCCCCTCAGACAGCTTACCAGGAAAGAAGCAGAATGGAAATGGAGTGAGGACTGCGAGGAGGCATTCAAACGGCTGAAGCAAATTATTGGGGAAGATATTGTTCTAAAAAGCATTGACTACTCACCGGAGGCGGGTATTATTAGGCTGGCAGTGGATTCAAGCTTCATAGCTGCTGGAGCAGTATTATCCCAGCAAGAACTGGACACTGGACTAGATAGGCCTGTACTCTACGAATCAATAGTATTTTCGCCTGTGGAATCAAGATATTCTCAACCAAAACTAGAATTATGCGGAGTAGCTAGAATCATGAAGAAATTACAGACATACCTTTGGGGCCAACATTTCGAACTCCAAGTGGATGCAAAGTCGCTGATTCAGATGATCAACTCTCCCTCACTACCAAATGCCCCAATGACCAGATGGGTGGCATTCATTCAGCTGTTCTCATTTGACATAGTACACAAGCCAGGAAAAACTTTCACATTACCAGATGCACTCTCGCGGAGGCCAATCTCTAGTGAGGAAGAAGAATTCTACAAGGACCAACCAGACTTTGACGAAGAAGAGCCCCTGATCAAACCATGTTATCAGTACCGGATCTGCTCTCTGGAAACAGACAAGGAAGAAAACAAATGGGAAGCCCCTGGATATTGGCAACACCTCAGGCACTACCTAGAAACGCTAGAAAAACCCCCGGAGATGGATCGAGAAGACTTTGCAAAATTACAACGTAACTCAGCCAGGTTTTTTAGCAGTGAAGGGAGACTAATGAGAAAACACTCACCGGCACCACAGATTGTGATTTCCAAGGAGGCCTACCAAGACAAATGGAAGGTCCACAAAGATTTAGGACACCGTGGAATTGAGGAAACCTATCAACGACTAGTAACACGATTCTGGTGGCCAAGTCTAAAGAAGAAACTGAGATTATGGATTCATAGCTGCAAAGCTTGTCAGAAAAGAGATCCCCTAGTGCCTCGAGAAATTCGAAATCCTACCGGTACTAGCAGTCTGTTTGGACGAGTGGCACTGGATGCTTGTCATATCAAAGCTGGGCAATATAAGTATCTAATAGTGGCCAGGGATGATTTATCTGGATGGGTAGAAGCCGCTCCGCTGGTCAAACTCACATCTAGTAACGTGGCCAAGTTCCTCCTGGAATACTGGGTCTACCGATATGGATCTATCAAAACAGTCACTACAGATAATGGAGCCGAGTTTGAGAAGGAATTTGTGAAAGCAGTTCAGAAGATCGGAGCCAAGCTAATACTCACCTCACCCTATTATCCTGAAGCTAACGGAATGGTAGAAAGAGGGCACAAAACAATAAAGGATACTTTAGTAAAGATGTGCGGTCAGTCTGGAGGAAAATGGAGGGAGTACTTACCTTTGGTCCTATTCTCAGACAGAATATCAACAAAAAGAACCACAGGGTACACACCTTACGAGATTATCTTTGGGCAACTACCTGTGCTTCCTGTGGATTTAGAAATGGACACCTATCTAGGCGTTGATTGGCTGGGTATCAGTACCACCGAAGAACTTCTTGAAGCTCGGACAAAGCAACTGGCCAGAAAAGACAAAATCATAAAGGAAGCTCACCGGAAATTGCTTAAAACACGGGAGGCCTCAGTAAGATATTGGGACAGAAAAATGGCGGCCAGATTACGTGAACCGTTGGACCCAGGTGATTTAGTTCTAGTTTACAACAAAAGCTTGGAAGATCAGTGGGGGAAACTCTCTGCCAACAGGTGGAATGGACCGTTTAAAGTAAAGGAGCACTTACCCAAAGAATCCTACTTGCTGGAGGAATTGGACGGGACGGAGCTGAAGAGGACGTACGCGGCATCACACATCAAAAGATTTTTCCCTCGAGGACGAAACCTGGAGGACATACAACAAGAGGAGGCGGACTCAGAAGAACATGGCCTCTCAGACCAATCACAGCGGTCAGAAGCAGAGGAGGAAGACCTCATGGATGAATCTGACTAGGCTTACCTCCTGGATATGAGACTAAACTGTTCAAGAACAATCCCAAAATCAATACCAACAAGATCAGCAGCTTCAATTTTAAACCCAAACAAGGAATCAAGATCAAATTTTCTCAGCATATCAGCTTAGGGTGCTCTTCTTCACTTTGTGAGAAGTTCCCCTCTTCCTTTTTTCTAACAAAATCCATATCTCATCAATCACAAGAAACAGAAAAAGAAAAATGTTACTCACCATCAACTTTTAAGTTGGGGGAGGACCCCATTTCCTCATCTTTTCCCTACCATATTAGTTTTTCCATCCATTTTTTCATCCTCAATTTTTCTCTCATCTCACTCTTACTAACTTGATTCTCATCCCAAAGGTTGAGGACAACCTTTTAATTTGCGGGAGGGGGTATCTAATCTATCACCATATCTAACTCTGAATTTTTTTAAGAAAAAAAAAAAAAAAATCTCACTCATATTCCAATTCCAATAATCAGCTCCACTAGAGAGTCCAATTCACGTGGTGCAAGTCTTCTGCTGGATTAGCTATCAGCAACAAACGGGCCAGCACATGAGCTAGGAAGTGGATCAATAGGATCAGCAACAACGTGGACGTGATGGGCTTACCTATGAGATCAAGCAGGTCGAGGTTAAGAACAACCAGTAATCCAAGACCCAAGACAAACAATCGGTCGAGTGATACGAGCTGGCTGGGCGAAGGCATTGATGCTATTGCTTGAGACGTACGCAAGGAACAATTGGCGCCAGTGGGCAAGTCGTGCAAACTACCAAAGGGAAAAGAAAAAGATTGTTAGCTTAGCTTACCAGAAGGAGCAGAAAAGACTCACCGGATCAAGAGAAGCTCGGACAAGTCGATTCAAGCAAAAAAAAAAGGGCCACCATGACCAACAATGCACAAGGCCGCATTCTTGAGCTGGCAATCAATTGGAAGAAAAGAAGACTGGAAAGCGAAAAAAAGAGGGTTTAATTTACTTGTTTTCAACGGATGAAGCAAGGAGTGCTGTTTATGTAAGCGAGAGATAGGGGCTAAGAGGGAGAAAAGACTCACCTGGTTAGGACCGGTCGGACGATGGCAGTGTTCTTCTTGACCAATGGTGGTGCTAGCGCTCGTTCGACGGGGATACTCATACGATAGCGGCATATTCTCGCGCAATGGAGGTCCAATCCTCGTCCGACGGTGCCGTGTTTGTGTTTGATGGAAGGGTTCTTGGCTCGTTCGATGCGAGGTTGGTGGAGGACAGGAGAAGATCAAGACCAGCCACACAAGCGCAAGCAAACCTAAATCCGAGCCGGAGGTCAGATCGGGGGGACGCGCTGCAGCCATCTGAAGTACCCGGACTGATCAGGGCCTACAGCAGCAAAGGGCAGGGCCTGCCCACAAAACAAAGACCTGGGCCCAACCAAATCAAGCTACGCAGCGCACTGCGGCATGCGCAGGGGGACCAAGACACAGACCAGACACACGTCAACGCGCACTGCCGGCATTAACCGGTCGAACACGGCAGTTCAAGCGGTGCTCGAACAGCCGTGTTTGACCGGTGGTCGGACAGGCACTGTCCGACCGAAGCACCTGCCGGCGGGTTGGACAGGCCTGTCCGATCAGTTCCTGGGACCGGTTGCACAGGACCAGCCGGGACCGGTTGGACAAATCTGTCCGACCAGTTGGCTCTTGCTTCGGTTGGACAGTGTCCGTCCGACCACCGGTCGAACACGGCTGTTCGAGCACCGCTCGAGCAGCCGTGTTTGACCGGTTAATGCCGGCAGTGGCAACGTCGACAGCTGCGGAATACTGCAGACTGCGCGCAGCACCCCAAAACCCCCAAAAAACTCAAAACCCTGAAAATCTCAAAAATATTAGAAATTTTGAAAAATCCTAAAAATAAGGTTTGAAGGTCAAAATCACAAAATTTAACTAAAACTCACAACTTCTAAGTTGGGGGAGGATGATCCACCCCGCGACAGATACACCTTGGTTATTCTGAAACACCGTCAAGACCTCTGGGTATTAGCATACAAAAACCCTAGCCAAAACTCATTTAAAAGAAGTTGGGGGAGGGACCCCCAAAGCTGTACCGCATGTCATCAAACTAGCTCAGGCGCAGAATACTCAGCATACACGGGCAATTCACTAGGATTCAGGCTTCCACTCATCAATTTCTGGATCAGTATCAACCTACAAACTCATAAAAACCCTGAAAACAGTCAGATAAAATCAGAAAAGACAACAAAACATCAAGAAACTCAGTAAACCATCAAAAACACCCAGAAAATCAGTAAAACACACAAAACAGGGACTGCGGAAACTCTTCTTCAACTGTACCAATAGTTTTATCAAGACTTAAGATTGGGCCACACTCAGGATGGATTGTCTGGGGACAGACAATAAGTTGGGGGAGGATGTGGTGTTCCAAATATGACACAAATTTTCAATTTTTTCCTTCTCAGTTTTCTCATCAATTTTCTCTTATATTTCTCTTATTTCTTTTCTATCTCTTTTCCCTTTTGCATTTTTTCTCTTATATCCACTCAGAAATCCTCAGATATTATTGAAGAATCAGAATCTACGGCAAAATTCACTCTAGAACACAACTCACGGATTTATCACCACTCAACTGGATCTCAAAGTATCAACAAATCAACATACTCCGTCACCTAAACCTTAATCCCTACTACAGTCGGCAAAATACAAAACCCTCAAAATCCCATAGATTCTTCTAGAAACACATTCTTCAGGCAAATTGATCCCAGGGAACAACTCATGGAATCTTTGTTAAATGCCTGGATCAATAGTTATGGCCATTATTAGTTCCTAGACCCGAGTTTATTCCAGTTTTCCACAGTTACATGGCACTTTCACAGGGTAGTCACACAAAAACCACAACCACAACTCAACCACTAGGCACTGGTAACCCCTTTTTCTAGGATATTCCACCCAACTTAGGCCCATAGTAGCATGGAAAGTTCCATCAGGTTCAGCATCACAAGTCACACACATTTCACTTGTTCCATTGTTCCATTTGTTTCCATCAACCACATGTCAGCTGTGATTAGTCATCAATTGTTGTTCCACTGTGTTCCATGACCAATTGTTCCAACCACAAGTTGACCACCCCCCATTTGTCAGGATTTCAATATAAAAGAGGCTCTCCTCCAGGTGTTTTCCCCCCCCTTCCTCACCAGATTCTACCATCAGAATATATCATCACTTCACTTGTCATCCACAGATATTGTTCACTATCCCCCCATAGTATAATAACACTGGTCACTCCTCATTATGAGTTCCCCCCAATATTGAGGTTTTAAGGAACCATCATCAACAATAACAACATCATCATTTACCCATAACAACTCATCTTGACCCATCCTTGGTAGTAGCGTCAGCTCCCAAAACTCATTTAGCTCTACAACTCCTTACCTTCATCATCACCCATCCTTGGTAGTAGCGTCAGCTCCCAGAACTCATTACCTTCATCATCATCCATCCTTGGTAGTAGCGTCAGCTCCCAGAACTTATTACCTTCATCATCATCCATCCTTGGTAGTAGTGTCAGCTCCCAACCCTTGTCATCTTAACACATCTCCATCATACACATACACCCTCGACATCCACCATTGTCATCATCACCTATCATCACCTACCATCACCTCTTATCACCATCACCTACTTGCATTAACAATCATAACCCTTAACACTCATCCATTACCCGTATACACCTAGTAACAACATCGTCACATACTTACCTCAGATACATACCTGTGTCACATAACAACATCATCAGTCATAGTCAACATCATCAGTCATAGTTAACATCATCTAGTATCATCTAGTATCATCAACAACATCCATCAGCAACCATATACATACCTTACATTCCGCAGTCATCTGAACCAGACGAGTCTTATCACTATAAATAAACTGCCAAGCAATCTTGGTGGTCTTGTTGTTCTGATAGTATAGAAGGGCAGAGCTTGCACCTCAATATTCCCCTTCTCCATTCAGCAAAAGGTATTAACTTACACTTTTGAGTCTTACACCGTTGCTTGTCGATCTTGTTGAATGGGCTTCTTCCTGGTCCTCTCGTTGGAAGCAATGTCCCGAAGTTTGGTCAAAAGCAAGACTGGATTGCTCATGAGAGCATTGTTGGTGAGTATTGGGTTGGTGAGACTGCTGCGATTCTCAGACAGGGCAGAAGTGATCAATCCACAGATGGCGGATCCTTCCTGTACGTAAGATATTGAATCAAACATGGCGAGACAGGCTTCTACTTGATCCAAGTAATCCGTGAGATTCCCTTTGAAACGGATTTTGTGCCACTGAGTTAGACATTGACTGAGACAAAGACCAGTTCTTTTTGCATACAGGTCCTTGATCCGTGTCCAGATTAAGTATCCGTTGTTGTCATTGTTGTCGGTGATGAAACAATTATAAAACTTGTCGCTAATCTTCGTGAGAAGAATGATAGCGGATTCAGATAGTTTCTTCTTAACAGCATTGCTGGGGGACTTGCCAGGATCAGATGTGACTGTCGTGAACAGCTCTCAATGTTTAAGGAAAGCTGTGATCCGGCGGCTCCACATGGGATAGTTGTTGTCACCAATGAGCATGGGGAGTATGGACAACTGGTCCTTCAAGCTGATTTCGCTAGCCATTGATGTGTTGTTCCTGCCTGTTTAGTGAAGTGGTGCTTGGGAAGCAACGCTGCAACCAATACGGTATTTGCAATGTATTGGCATGTATCTTTTCACGTATCAGTGCCTTGAGAAAAATTCTTTTATGGCCAATGTGATTCCCTTAGGCTCCTCTACCAGTAAATATGGTTTTTAGCCATTTTTGTTGATACAAATCCTTGTGATACACACTGCGTATTGTATTGGTTGCAGCGTTGTGGGAAGATATTGTTTGATTTGTCAATCAAGACTGTAAATCTGAAAGAATTCAGAAAACTAAGGTTTGTTTCTTTGTTAGACACTATAAACAAGTTATGTACAAGTGAGGTGAGAGAAGAAAAAGAAGGAAAATAGATTGCCTTACCTAAGGCAGGAAGGACAGGCTACAATAATGGTGTTACAGATGAGTTGACTCAGGGAGAGAGAACGAGAGGATTGAGGTTATGAGACAAGTGTGCTCGGGGGCAGAGAAAAGAACAAGAGAAATTCGCCAAAGCAAGATGAAAGAGAAGAATAGATGGGATATACGGGTGCTAGTCTTCAAGTGCGCCAGGCATGAGTGTAGAGAGAAAGGGAGAGGGTAACACAAGGGCCAAAAATCAAGAAGATAGAATGTGATAGACAGGAGGTCAGAGAGAACAAGATTTGCTATCTGCTATGAGGTGCGTAGAGTTTGATTGTGAAGAAAGTCAACGAGGAAAGTCAGTTTGATGACTGCTCCTCGGTTCTTATATCTTCAGAGTCACCCTGGTGCTTACCTGGGACAAACAGCCTAAGTTACATTGCCTGGCCCAGATCACTCAGGTGATCAGGGTCCGAGAGCGGCTCCTTGGTTGACAGAGCCTTGCTCATCCGACAGCAATGCATTTTCTGTATGGAAGGTTTTGGGAGGAGAGTTCAGGGAACAGGGTCAGTCACTCGTGCCATGCAAGATGACTGGTAACAAAGGCTGAGACTTACTTATTGTGTGCATGAATGTGTCAGCGGCATCACTGGCGCAAGTTTCAGTATTCTGACAGTTACAAATGCTACGAGGACTTAGAAGAGGCCAAAGCAGCCATAGTCCCTGTATCTACTGTCCACGTGCGGTTGGACGTTTCAAAAGGGGGTTGCCTTCTAGTCCCAACCTTTTTCAAGCTGGCTGGGGGAGTCACAATACCTGCGACCATTCTTGTCAACACGGGTTCCATGGCCCACTTTATCAATGAAGGCTTCATTTGCAAGCATGATTTGAAAACAAGGCAGCAAAAGCATCCCATTTGCTGCATGGGATTCAATGGGCGTGAAGGAGTAGAGGGGCTTGTCACTCAAGATTGGGCAGGGGTCATTCAGCTCTTGTTGATTGACTTGAAACCGGTACATCTGTTGGCTTCATTTGGAATTACTTGCTTAGGATCCGTGGACGCCATTTTTGGGTTGCCTTGGTTGGACTGTCAGGGGTGGATCGCCTCAGGTAGTGAGATGGACACCACTTTACTTTAGGGTCAACTCCGTTGTACGTCATTGAATTGTTGGTGATTGGAGGGCAGCCTGAAGGTAGAGTGGCATCCTCTGACTCTCCTTCTCCCATTTTTTCTTTGCCCCCGGAAGTTGCTCAATTTGCTGACGTATTCTCTCCACAGACAAATTGTGCCCTCCCCCCTCATAGACATATGGACATCTCCATAAATCTAAAAGCCGGGTTTGCTCCCCCATTTGGGGGATTGTCACCAGGGGAGAATTTATGGCACTGGCATGCCAGTGCCACTCCATGTGTTTTTACTGGAACCCGGGGCCAATGATCCTATGCGTCAGTTCCCTATGAACCTGAAATAATGTTGATGTGGGTTAAGATAATTGGACAACATCTTCTGAAGTGAACCACAAAGCAAGCTGATATTCAAATGATCAAAATTGTAACTTTATAATGAATGAATCCACAAATCATATAGAACCCAAGCTGAACTCAAGTAAATCTTATGATTTTCTGAGTTCTTGAATGCTCCAATCAGTATTGGTCCATCTTTAAATAATTCTTCTTTAATATTAATACATCAATATTTCCATTCATTGACATGTGGAGAATCATTCTGATTAACAAGTCTTTATCAACTATCATTTATTATTTCTTTGCAGTGCCTAAATAATTTTCAATCCAAAGCTCTTGAGAAAATCTTTTCTATAACCTTATAGATGATGAAAAAATATTCATAAAAAGGATTCAAACCATATTGAATACATTTGGAGCTAAATTTAGAGCTCTAATTTTCTTTAAAAGGTGAATTTTGAAAGTTTTATACACAATTACATATGTCCCCTGGTTTTTAGATTTCATGAAGTCCTAAGTTTACCAAAAAGAATTGAATTTCCATCAGAAAAAGTATATCATACAATTTTTATCCAAGACATCTGAATTTTTACCCTCTTCCAAAAAATGACAAGTACACCTGATGGTAGTTGGCCTCCGTAATAATCCCCTTTAAATAAAATTTTGACTTGAATATTTTCAAAGATCATTTTTGCGCAGTCACTGTGCATTTTGCAAAGTGACTGTGCATTGAACATGTGTAATAGTTGACTTTTTTTTAAAAAAAAGTTGGGTCAAAAGTTGTGCCATAGTTTCCAAAGACCAACTCCCATTGGTCGCTTTTTTGCTTTGTTTGCGGTGCTTGGTGTACGCTTGTTACATTATTGTGACATTTGAATTTTTACACTGCTGTACGCCCGTACACCAGAGTACAAATTCATATTTCACAGTGATTTACAGGTGTGTGAAAGGTTGTAAAGGTGGTTTTTGCTGTTTTGACCAAGAAATGGTTAAAATGGGACACCTTTTTTGCAAATCCAAATGATTGTTTTCTGGAAAGTTTGGTCTGAGCCAAAAAGTGTACAAATTGGGGTAGGTAGGTAAAGACCCAATTCTTCAGATTTTAAAATTCCTTCAAAATGCGGGACCAACTACAATGAATTGCGGCACCTCAAAAACAGAAGATTGTGAATTCATTCCATTCAAAAAAGCACATTATATTTAAGTTTTTTTTGCCTCAAAAAAGTGAAAAAAAGACACTTCTTTGAAATAAAACAATCAAGAAGAAAGTAAATTTTCAAAAGAATGATGAAATCAGAACTTTGGTTGTTTTGGTATCAGTTCAGGTTTGCATGCTTCAAGTTTTCCACTTGAGTTGGACATAAAATCACATACACATCAAGCAACACTTGTTGTGAGATTGTTGGTGACTTCAAACTGAATTTCAGTTGAACATGCAGTTTGAATGTGCATACCTCCAAACACGATTCAAACCAAGAGAGGGTAAT
This sequence comes from Puccinia coronata f. sp. avenae, assembly GCA_002873125.1. Taxonomy (NCBI): domain Eukaryota; kingdom Fungi; phylum Basidiomycota; class Pucciniomycetes; order Pucciniales; family Pucciniaceae; genus Puccinia; species Puccinia coronata. Next base: position 63,771 of record PGCI01000341.1, on the reverse strand, counting down.
GAGTTATGCAATGGCACCCGTCAACAGGTGCCATAAAATCTCCCCTGGTGTGTAAAATTTTCCACTAGATGAACAGCAGCAGTTGAAGCAATACATTGATGAAAACCTTGCAAAAGGTTTTATTTGTTAATTTATCCTACTCTAGAGCCGCAGCCCCCATCTTCTTTGTGAGAGTGCTGGGCAAGAAGCCCTGACCATGCATGGATTATTGTGGATTGAACTCCATGACCATCCGCAACATTTATCCAATACCCATTCTTGGGCAGCTCCTGAATCAGCTCCAGGGTTGTTGTTATTTCACAAAGATTGACCTGAAGGCCGCCTTTAACTTATTGAGAGTGGCCAAGTGTGAGCCTGGGTCTCTTATGTGACAACAGGGAACAAGATATGGGGAGCACAAATCTATATTTCAGGGAAGAGATGAGGACAAAAGGGGAGGACTTACAAATAATAATGATGAGTCTGAAAAGACTGGAGATGAGCTCAATCTTTAAGAGAGCAGCAATAACAGAACCAGGCAGAGCCACAGTCTCTTCAGCCTGAGAAGCAGGAGAAGGTACAGTCAGGGACTGCCTTATTTTTTGTGCCAAAGGAAAAGGGTTCTTAAAAGGAAACCTGTGTGGGTGAAAAGTACCACAACACTATGAAGAAGATGATTGATCCTTCAAGGATAGGTGATGATGGTGCCTCTTTGAGATGGAGAGAAAGAGGAAGAAGAAGAGGGGTCATAAGATCAAAGCTCCAAGATGAACTTTGAAGAAAAGAGGGATTGGCAAAGCTGCTTACTAGTCAGACAGGTGAAATCAAATGACCACGACACGACGACAAGGGGAAATGATGGGACCTGGAGTTCTGGGGAGTGAGGAGTGTTTGTCAAATGGGTCTGTTTCTTCTAAGTTCTGGTTGGTGAGTGATGATGAAAATTTTCATCTTCCCAACTCTGAAAGTGATGAACCATGTTTATCAAAATGAATATGCATTATGAGGATGAACTTAGAAAATGATTAGATGTTATGTGGACTTCCTGGTTAACTACTCCATTATTATATTACTTCACACTTATACACAACAAGGTGTGGATATTATAATATGAAAATTCTTGTATTGAAGAGAAGAATAAGAAGAAAAAATTGTTGAAGCCTTTTGGGCAACATTGTTGTCTCTAAGGCTGACACCAAGGGACATGAGTGGAAGACAGTTTTCTGTACTCCCTGGGGCCTATATGAGTACACAGTGATGCCGTTTGGCTTGGCCAATGCCCCGGCCTGTTTTCAACAATTCATTCAATATCTCTTATGAGAAGTACTGAACATGTCTTGTTATGTTTACATAGATGACATTCTGATCTTCTCCAAGACCAAAGACAACCACCGGCAGCATGTTACTCAAGTACTGGAACAATTGAAAGCTCACAAGTTATTTGCCTTGCCCAAAAAATGTTCCTTCTATTCCTCAAAGGTTTCTTTTCTTGGTTTCACCATCTCATTGGAGGGGATCAAGATGGAAGATAGCAAGCTAAGTACCATGAAAAATTGGCCGTACCCTTTGAATGTGAAAGAGCTTGGTTGATTCTTAGGTTATCTTAACTTCTACAGGAAGTTTATTCAAGGGTTCTCCAATTTGGCTGCACCCCTTACGGACCTTATCAAGAACCTTGTGGATGTGTCTTCTGGTCTTGAGAAAGCTGAGTCCCAACAAGCCTTCCAAGCCTTAAAAGATTGTTTTGTCCGTGCTCCCCTCTTGATTCACTTTGACTTCACAAAGCCTTGGGTATTGCACGTAGACAGCTCAAAATATGCTCTCTCCGCAGTGCTTTTGCAAGAAGGTTTGGATGGCAAGATCCACCCTGTCTTGTTTCTGTCTAATAAGTGGAGCAACAATGAAGTATCCTGGCAGGTTTCATGACCAGGAGCTGGGGGAAATTGTCCAGGCCTTTGTGGAGTGGAGGGCTTGGTTGATTGATAGCCGTGAGCCAGTGCTGGTGTTGTCCAATCACGCTAACCTCCTATATTTTATGACAAGTCAACACTTATCAGACAGGCAGGCCAGATGGGCAGCCTATCTCACTTCCTTTCATTTCATCATCAGGCATCTCTCCGGAAAAAAGAATCCTGCAGACCCCCCAACTTGTTGACCCAACTATGTACTGGAAGGCCAGGAGTCTGAAATCAGCCCTTGTTTGTTGATGGCAAATGAGGGTGACCTCCGTCTCCACTGGACAAAGAGAATGATTGCTTGGACATCAGGGAAGTGGCTTTGAGCAACACTGGGCAGGTATGTTACTATACGTTACGGCAGCCCTTTTGGATATCGTAACTTTTTTAAGATATCCAGATTGTGGCTTCCGGATAACGTAACGGATTGCCACAGTAAAGTAACACAAAGTAACTAACTTTTTTTTTGTTTTTTTAGCACCCTGATAACGTAACAGGGACTCATAATAGTTACCGTTATTGTAACTGATTGGGGTTACAGGAACTGTAATGCAAGGTAACTTCCTTGGGCCAGTAGTTTGACCACCCACCCGGTGGCAAAACAGGTCCCAATGCACGTGCAAGGGGGGATTTGAACCCAAGTGCTCTAGCCGCGTCCTGCGCACCCAGCTGGCCCCCTGTCAACTTGACTAAAACAACTTTATATGACAATGGGTAACGTAACTTCATCTTCATTACAATACCAAGTAACGTAACTCAACCTGTGATACCCATTTTTTAAAAATGGGTATCGTAATGGCTAGGCCGTTATCAATATCTGCTGTGTAACGTAACTCAAAAAGTTATGTTATGGGCCACGTTACCCAAATGGGTAATGTACCTGCCCACCATTGCTTTGAGTCCTGAAAACGGTGATTGGGCCCCAATGCCAGTCTCGGACACCAATTTTGTCTTTTGCCCACCCTCCAAGGAGGTTCTGTCCCTGCTGCAGTCAGCCTATTCCAAAGAACTGCCCAACCCGGAAGCAATTGAAGACCTTGAATTCCGAGATGCAGTATGGTGGATACGTGCTTGGGTCTTTGTTCCCCAGAAACTTTGACCCCAAATCCTGAAAGAGTTCCACAACACTAAATTGGCGGGGCATCCAGGCTCACTCAAGCTTTTGGAGGCCGTCAGTTGCACGCTCACATGGCCGGGAATGAGAAAGGAAGTGAACCTTTACACCAAATTATGTTTCTTGTGTCGGTGTTCTAAACACTCAAATCAAAGGCCCCCTGGATTGATGACCTTGCTGAATATTCCCCACAGGCCTTGGAGTATGATTGGAATTGATTTTGTGGTTAAACTCCCACTCTTGTCCGGCTTCAATTCTATCCTTGTCATTGTCAACCACTTTTCGAAGGGTGCACATATGATCCCAGCAAATGAATCATGGACGGTAGAGGAGTTTGCTTTTAAGTTCTTTGACTGTTTTATCCGCTATCATGGCTTACCGGACAAGATTGTCTTGGATCAAGGCTCTCTTTTTGTTTCCAAATTCTGGAGAGAGGTGCAGCAACTCTTGCGGGTGACACAAGCTCTTTCAACAGCTTGGCACCCACGGACGGATGGCCAGACCAAGAGGGCAAACCAAACTATGGAGACCTACCTTCGGCACTTTGTTTTGGATAGGCAAGACGACTGGGTCACGCTTCTACCTTTGGCTGAGCTATTTTTCAATTCCTCCGTCTCTTCTTCTACGGGCTTTTCCCCATTCTTTGCGCAATACTCTTTTCATCCCCGTACCAATATGTTCAATAATGGGTTGGGAGGACCAGCTTCTTGATTCTCTCATCACAGTTCAAGAAACTCTCAGGGATAATCTGCTCAAGGCAAAAGAATTCTAACGCAAGTATTTTGATCAACGGAACTGGGGCCCGCCCGTATATGAGGCGGGTGATTGGGTCTGGTTGTTGTGTAGGAGCATTCCAACTGCTTGTCCCTCAGGTAAACTCAATTGCAAACGCCTCGGGCCATTCAAAGTGGACCTTCCCATGGGTTCTGATGTGTATTGTCTTGTTCTCCCAAAATCCCTGTCTTGCACCCATCCCGTTTTCCATACCTCCTTACTGCTCCCGTTCATTGACCCTGACTCAGTCCCTCACTGGATTGGCTCCAAGGCTCCACGGGGACCATTCTCCCTCAAACAGAAGTTTTGGGACAAAACCAAAGTGGAGGCCATTCTGGGCCATCACTCTCCGACAAAGACTTCTCATGAGTATCTGGTCCTATGGCACGGTGGCTCTGCAGCGGACGACTCCTGGGAGCACAGTGGTTTCTTTTCTCCTTCTCTCCATCCGTACAGGAAAAATTTCACAATCTGCATGGTGCCAAGGTAATTCTTTCTCTTGATGAGGCTGTTCTCATTCCATTTTAGGTACATGGCAGGTCATTTTGTCAACATCCGGGCAAAACGGGAACCTCTAGAAAAAAATCATTTTCATAAATTTCAGTTGTTTTATAAAATCTATTGTTTTCCATTTAAATTTCAAATTCCGTTATTCCATACTTTTGCTAAAACACATAGTAAATTTGTAATTCCCGGAAGCCTCACGTGACACATTTGTAATTCCCTGAAACTCCACGTGATGCAACCATTCTTCACGCAACACGTTGTTTTTCTCTCTATAAAGAACAAACCAGTTGTAACGTTGTTCCCCTAAGGGATTTATTTTGTTAACATTTTCATCTCATCTTCATAAAATTATCAACTCTTATTTTTCTCAAAAGTCACAGCACATTACTCCACAGGAAAAATGGAGTAACACGGTTCATTACACTTTGGGAGTCTTAAAGATGAAATGTTTGAGGGCACTGGCATCAAGAACCATGGGATCTCTGATAACAGTGGAAGTTGGAAAAGATGCGCCCAGCAAAGAGGCATCTCACGGTCCAAAAGGCACGGAATTGCCATGGGTGGAAGTGGGTCTAAAGCTGATTGGCACAAACTCACCACCAAAACTCCTCAGATGCTCATGCCAAAATCTTGACTTAACATTCAAGTCCCTCCTTTGGAGGTCGCCGCTTCGCGCCCGCCCAGGTTACCAGGCCCTCCAATTGGAGGGACTTGTTTTAAGTTAAGGATAAGAGTGTGGCAGCTAGCACCAAAATGAAGCTGTGATGCTGGTGGTTTCAATGGTGTAAGGGGCAAAGTGAGCACTATTTGATAGGATGTTATTTTAGGGGCTGTAAGTGTAAGACTTGCAAAAAATATGAGCTTTGATCTGTACTCAGGTGCTTAGGCCAGATACAGGTTTTTGCACGCAAGTCCCTCCCTTAATGACTGCGCGCTTGAGGCCTGCCTCCAGGAGGCAAGGGACTTGTGTTAAGTTCGAACCCCCCTAAGATGTTTGGTTGACTGATTTAACACACTTCAGAAAGGTATGGATCGATTGATAACACCTTGTTGATGTGAGGTGTACAGTTGCGAAACCCATATTACTGTACCAGTTTTGGGGGGTGTCCCAAATGTTGAGCCAAAAAAACAGGAAAAAATTGAAATTTGTTCATGTATTTATGCAAATTTGAGTTGTTTTTGTACTTTTTTTGCTCAACTTTCCACACGTTCATGTGGCACTAACACCCAGTTGTCTCAAATAGCTCTGAACCAGACCTTAAATGACTATTTAGGCACTATGTATGAAAAAATAAGTATATAATCATGTTTTTAGGGTACATTTTGTGGGTATGTCCCAAATGTTGAGGGTGTCAAATATAAAATAAAAGAACGGCTGGTCCTAGACCTTAGCCAAGATAGATTTGAGAAGTACAAGGTCCAATAAGCTCAAAAATGTGGTCTTCTTGTTGTTTGGACCCAATGGCAGAACGGTGATTGAGCCCGCGTCCCGGATCCAATTTTGCAGGGAGGCCGGTACAGTAATATGTATGCGTTTCGCAACTGTAAAAGATCCGGTGCAAAGCAAATGCGACTTTAGCATTTCCGGCGATGCCCATGAAAAATTTTCGGCAGATGCATCGTGAACCCCCCCCCCCCCCCCCCCATTAGCGATAATCTGCAAAAAATGTCAACACCATTGCAGTGATTTACGCGATGATCCACTTATTTCTTTGTCTCTTCTGATGCCATCTTTTGACTTCCCTTTCTGATTGTGCTTTTTGAATGAGGAAGGACGCCCAGCCCCGCGGGGCTAGGCCCGACCCCAGAGGTGGTGTCCCGGACTCCCGCATTGGCGCAGCGTGTCCACTTTGAAAATCGAGAACATGGCTTCATGATGGGCTTCCCGCCTGTTGGGTGCATCGGACTTCCCCAGAGTGCCATAGCGCCGTCGAGGGATGGCATCGGGGTAAAGCTGTATCACTGGGACAAGCAGATTGGAACGTTGTTTCCATCCGTCTCGCCCGCTGGCATGTATGTAGCAGCACGTTCCACTCCTTCTCGCCTCATTTGGGCCATCGTTACCCGCGCAGCCTCACCGACGCACATGGGAGTAATAATATGCTGTGCGAGGAGATGTAATTTGTAATGACCAGTACATACCCTCTTCATATAAAAGAGCTCCTCCTCGGAAGTCATGTTCCGCTCGAACAGTCTGCTCCGACATTAAAGTCTTCTCCCTCGTGAGTGTACAACATCTCTTAGCTCCCCTCTCCGTACGTATTTATGTATCATCAATGTTTCTGCTCCAGTTTCATGTCTACTTCCGCCTAACTCCTGAAACCGGACTTCCTTTCTGAGCATAGCTGCATCTTCCGAGGCGAAGGAAGCCCTGGGCTACCCCAAACAAAGCCAAGCGCCATTCACAGACTGCATACATACATATCTAACGCCCTGCTGAAGTGTGTGATCCCTCCTCGAGATCTCAAACTCCGACTGCCGCCTATCAGACACACCCACCACCCGGACCATTGTCGCTCGAGAATCCCTACCATACCAGCACTGATCTGCTTCCACCATGTCTAAGCCAGAGCAGCAGCCTCTCGCGCCGCGTCGAAAGTTCGAAGTCAAGGGCCTCGCTCTAGTTTTCGCTTGCGGTATGAGCCCACCCTCCCCTTCAACAAACTAACCATACACAACTAACTTGACAGCCTTATCCCTTTATTCGTCTTGATTAGGAACTGCACTATTTAGTGATGGTTATCAAAATGGCGTTATCGGGACCGTCAATACACTTATCAAACGGTAGCTTTCTTCAACTTTTTTTTTTTTAATTTAAGATTACAATCTATCTCAAGTGGAAGGCGCTGATCACTATTCGCACGGCAATATAGAATTTACGCAGATGACCTATCCAAGGAACAACTGAAGACATACAGCACCTCATTTTCATCTGTCGGTTTTGCGGGCATTGTACTTGGTATGAGAATTGAGATCCTGGAAGAAACTGTCTCAATGAAACTTTCCAAGTTAACCACTCATCTATATCCCGCTCAACCATAGGAATGCTGTCATTCGGACTTCTCTCTGATAGATGGGGACGGAAAGCAGGCATGATGGCCGCGACTTTGATCGTCTTTGTATTTGCCTGTCTATCAGCTGGAGCATACGGAGCCGGAGGAAGCGTGATAGGGATGCTACAGGCACTCAGCGCCTACAGGTGAGCTCACATCCACCCGCGTAACTTTTGAATTAAGACGTTTCAAACACACCACCTCCATCTAACTCGTTGATTTATCCGAATCTTTAGGTTTCTGGGGGGTATCGGTATCGGGGCTGAGTACCCCTCTGGCAGTGTGGCTGCGGCCGAAAACACGGAGCAGAAAAGCGGTCGGTATTTTCTCGTTTTCCGGGCGGTGCAAGACGCGTGAAAGGTGTTCTTCTTGGATCTCACACTAACTTCGCTCACGCGTCTTTCTATCCTCGTGGCCCAGTTCCCTCCAAGGCCCAAAACGGGATTTTTGCTCTCGCCACCAATGCCATGATTGATGTTGGGTTTGTGTTTGCAGTAAGTCATTATTGTTGAAATAACATCATGCGGAAGTTTCCGTCACACTTAATATCCATTCAATCTCCTCTCTCCAGGCCCTTGTTCCTCTCATCCTCTACCAAATCTTTGGCGCAGAGCACCTACGTATCGTTTGGCGAATGTCGCTTGGTCTGGGTAAGTGCAGAAAATGCCAGCCTTGTTTTTTAAGTTATCCCGAGTTTTTATACGACTGGTTTGTCGTTTTGAAGGCGCCATTCCACCACTCCTGGTCCTGTTTTGGCGGATGCGGATGGATGAACCGGAAAGTTTCCAAAAATATTCCATGAAGCGAATCCCTCTCTCAGCGTTAGTGCACCCCTTCCCTGAAATTATTTCACTCTCATTGTCCGCTAACAATCAAATTCATACAGGTATCCATGGAAGCTTTTGTTCCGGAAATTTGGGTGGCAGTGGCTTGGACTTTGCCTTGGCTGGTTTATCTACGGTAAATGACCAGTTATAGCCTATCATCGAATCTTTGCCCAAAAAAACTGAGCGTGACTACCCCCCAGATTTCATCACATATCCTTTCGGAATCTACGGATCTACCGTCGTAGACAGCATTACCGGAAATTCTGCAGACTTGACCGTGGTCCTCGGATGGTTAGAAATGTTCCATTTGCTACACTTCCTTAGCTCGCTTCGTCGAGCTGGAGAGGGGACTTGGCTGACCATTTTACCTCGATCCAGGAACGTGGTGATCAACCTCTTCTACGTGCCTGGCACAATAGTTGGCGCACTGTTGGTGGACAGGATCAAGCCCAAAACCTTGATGACGATTTGTTTATTACTACAAATGGCCTTCGGATTCTTCATGTCTGGCTTTTGTGCGTCCGAATTTCTCTCTCTTAGTGAAACCCGCGTTGGCATAGTCTTGCCGTCTCGAGATATTTCCCTGGTCATGGTGATCACACGCTCATCGTAAGGCCTTCCCTCACAGATGAATATTTGACGAAACACATCGGCGGCTTTGCAGTCATGTATGGTATCTTCTTATCTCTTGGCGAAGCTGGCCCGTTAGTAGATTCCGTTTCTTCCGACTTACCTTCGACCATGAATTGACATTTCTCTTTTTCCGACCGAACCGTTGCTAAAAAATCGTCAATTCAGAGGGAACTGCTTGGGCATGTTGGCAGCAAAGTCAAGCCCCGCGTCCATTCGTGGCATATTTTGTGAGTGATCAATAATCATATATTGTCTCTGTCTTGCTGACGATTTTTGTTGGCGTGATGTATTTCCTTTCTTCAGACGGCTCGGCCGCAGCCATCGGCAAAGTGGGCGCCTTCGCAGGTACCTGGATTTTTCCAATCCTGATAGATGCTTTCCCTGAAGGTGCCACTAAGAACACAGGTGTCAGTGCTCCGCCTCCTCGCACGTTCTTTCATGATGGCATAAGCATTTGAAGCTAAGCCTGTGTGCACTGTGGCTTTCACTCATCCATTTCATTATCCAGCCGTTTTGGGTCGGTAGTGGGCTATGCGCACTCTCTGCGATCGTGATGTGGTTCACCGTTGTAGAGTTAGAGGAAAACCACATGGAAGCTATTGACCGGGACTTTTATGCTTCGCTGCAACTGCAAGGGTTCGACATCACCCAACTCGGCATCGCGCCTCGAGCAAACGTCTCGGACGACTCGATCATGTATGCATCCACCCCGCCCTTCGCAGCCGAAAAGGATTTCCCGGAAGAAAAGCCGGCTGAATCATAGCTCTCGTAACATTGCCTTACCGAGTCGGCTCGCTCCGCCTCGTCGTCTTCTCTTCATCATCCACACACTGGAAATCGCAATCGATCAGGCGTTTGATCACAGGGCATGCAAGCTGGAATCAGCACATTCCACACCGACCTCTCTCTCTACAATCTAAATATATTTATGTATCGCTTTAAACCAATGACGCTTGTTTAGGGTCCCTCTCGATCGTTCTTCAATGTAGTATCTTTATTTATTGTCCTCCCGTTCAGTATCCTGCGTATTCTCCTGGCTACTATTGTCTGTATCTGGCATGACATTGGTTATGATAACTCACCTTCATTTGATCACTTGACTATATATACCCTTCTGTGCCTCTCCAATCTGCTCAATTTGTCGTTTTTTTTTTTCGGGGAATTGACGGGGGAATGAAACATACATTTGACCCCTCACATCACGAAAGACGTTCTGGTTTTGAGTGCACAGGGATGCAACATCCTTCTTATGCTCTGTCACTCATCGAAAGTAGATCTGATTTCAGTGTGGGGCAGAGATTGGTGGGTTTCAAATCAGACGTTTGCACATCCTTTTGCATAGCTCACCTTCCGGGCAAACGTCTTCCTCAATTCAATAGTTGATGGTTTTCTGTTGATACATGGTGGGAAATAAGTTGGCAGCCGAATCACCGCATGAGGTATATTTCTGTGCAACACGGTTTGCCTGTACGCGTCAATCAACTCAACAGAAGATAATTATGATAATCACATATTATACAATTCGAAAGACACACGTATATATTTGTATATGGTACAAGGGCACAGCCCCCAATTTTGGGGTCTTGGGGGAGTTGAAAGTCAAAGGGGGAAAAATGTTGAATTGAACATCAATTTTATGCCTTGATTTTTCAAGCTAAAGAATTGTTTCCTTTCACTGTAAAAGTTTTGAAAAAAAATCAAAGACCAATGAATGATTTTTGGAACTTAATCCAACATATGTGAATGGAATATCTCAAAAGTGAAATCAGTTATTCCCTTTTCTGACTTTTGAATGGGGCTTTCCACTTCACTTCAGACCAATCTGAGCTTCAAGCAAGAGTTAGAAATATGTCTTCCTGAAAGCTGAAAATCAATTCATTCAATCCTGGATAAAGTAAGAATGACCAAATAAAATCATCAGCAGGCCACTCTTCTATGCTTCTCTTTGATTGATAAAAGGTGTGAAAATGAAAGAAAATTGTATAGCAAAATCACTCCATATAAGTTTCAGTGGACTCTCAAAGTTTTGAATAAGTTTTAGAGCACCCAATATGGGAAGTCCATCTTTTGGGTTAACTAATCTTGATTTTGGGTTGCATTTGATTATTCCAAAGGGTCCAGCTAACTTGATTTTCAGATAGATGCAGATTAACATGTTTTTAGTTCAAGTGCTAGATCAAACTCTATTTATTAAGATTTCAAAAAAAAAAAAAGGAAAAGCAAAAGAAAGGGGAACTAACTTTCTCCCAGATCTCTTTTGCTGATTGTGTCATCTACTTTCTAAGCCAGCTCAGAAAGAAGATATTCTTCTCATCAAGTTATTTTGGTAAGAATAAATTCTTCCCAAGCTCTCATGGTGAGAATTTTATTTTCTGATCAATGAGAGGTGTTGGTGATAAATTTATCTTCTGACCAAGGAAGTATGGTTAACAGGTAAACGGGTCACCACACTGTTGCATTGAGGATATTAACTTTTTATTGAAAGAGCTTGTTGAGAAGTTTACGTATCTTACAAAAAAATCACTGGGCAATTCATCTTTACCAAGATCTTATCAAGATCTGTTGTTCAAAACATCTCACCAAGATCCTGTGAATTTCAGGATGACCAACAAAGAAAAACACAAAAAGAGGAAGAAATAAACAGGAATGCAAGTTCAAATGTCTTCTTCTAAATACACATTTTCATGTTGAAGGGTTCAAAATGTATGGCAATCTGATTAAAAATTATGTTTTCTTTTAAGGCTCTCTCTCCCACTCTGTTTCCAAAAACACCCTGCATCCAATTGACACCTTTGGTCAACAGGCACCCATTGGACACATTAGGGGGTATCAAATATAAGCAAATCCACACTTATTTAATTGACTGGTTTTCAAAAACCCACCATTTTTAAAACCTGTTTGTTTCTCATCAATCACCATTTTGAATCCATTAATGAAGAAATTCTTAGTGTATTCACTGGGTGCTTATATTGGAAAACACCCAGTGGAAGAATGCATCGATGCATCCACTGGGTGCTTCTCTCATAGGTGCCCAGTGGAGGCTTTTGGGAAGCTTCCAATGGACATTGTCTCCCAAAAGCTTCCATTGTAAGCAGAGAATGGAGTGGCATACAATGGATGCTTCTGGTTCACTTGTCCATGAAAATTTCTCTGGTGCAGGCAGTATGATTTGTGCGGTTCAACCACTACTAAATGTAAGATGGATGTGTTGTATAAGAAAACTACTTCCTGTATTCAGCCTGTGTACATGTCCTGAGTGTGATATTTCATGATGTTCAGTACAGAATTGTTTTTGGTTTCTAGGGCCATGCAAAGCACACACCATCATTATTTGGCATTATTTCCCTGTGGCTACAATGAACACTTCCCTATTGGTAAGCAACCATTTTCTGTCCTCCTGGATGGCCAGCAACCACCCATGGGGTGCACCCTGGAAGATTTAAAAATTTTCCATGGATGGTCTGACAGAGTGATGTCTAATGGGGGCTAATCCCAATATTTGATCAACATTTCTTTCTGGAATAAGCTGCCTTGTTGGAATGATTTAAATTGATGATAATGAGCTGTTCAGAAATTGGATTAGAGTGCCAAAATTGAGATGAGGATTACTCCAATGGGTCATTTTCATTGCCTAGGCTCTATACACCATAATCTTGAAGTAAGATTTTGACATTTAATATTCTGAGATGAAGAAGGAATAATTGCTATTCTTCTGATCTGTTTTTTGGAGCAACTGAAGCAGATTAAATGTAAGTGAAATTATAGCTTGACACTTTAGTTTGGTTTAGCACACAATCTTTGGGGTGTTGTGAGTGTTCACCTTTTATTTGTCATCATTCAGCATTCATTAATTCACCATGATGCTCAAAGGAAATTGATTTGTGTTGGAAAGGATAAATTTGGATGATGGATTTACAAATTTTTGTTTGTTTGAAAAGTGGGGAGCCACTTTCCACGGAGTAATCCTTGCCATGCAGGTAGTTGACTGCTGAGCATTCCTCCTTGCTGCGCAGGTAGCTTCCTGCCAATTCCTCCTTGCCAGGAAGGTGCTACCTGGGAGTCCTTCTTGCCAGGCAGGTAGCTACCTGTCAAGGAGTCCTCTTTGAAAGGCCAGTAGCTACCTGTCAAGGAGTCCACCTTACCAGTCATATAGCTACCTTTCTGCTGTGGAGGACTCCTTTACAGTAAGCTACCTGCCTGCCAAGGAGTCTTTGGTCAGGAGTCCTCCCCAGCAGGCAGGTCCTGTTGAGGAGGGCTCCTTGGCAGGCAGGTCCTGCAGTGGAGCCCTCAGGCAGGCACCTACCTGCCGTGGAGCCCTCCTTGGCAGGCAGGTAGCTCTAACTGCCAAGGACTTGTAGCTCCCTGCCGAGGAGTCCCCCAGTAGGCAGGTAGCTACCTGCGAAGGGCTCCTCAGCAGCCAGTTAGCTGCCTTCCAAGGAGGACTCCGCGGCAGGTAGGTAGCTTGCTACCTGTCGAGGAGGACTCCCCGGCAGGTAGGTAGCTTGCTACCTGTCAAGGAGGACTCCCCGGCAGGTAGGTAGCTTGCTACCTGTAGAGGAGGACTCCCCGGCAGGTAGGTAGCTTGCTACCTGTAGAGGAGGACTCCCCGGCAGTTAGGTAGCTTGCTGCCTGTCAAGGAGGACTGCCCGGCAGGTAGGCAGCTTGCTACCTGCCAAGGAAGATTCCGCGGCAGGTAGTTTGCTACCTGCTGAGGAAGATTCCCCAGCAGGTAGTTTGCTACCTGCCAAGGAGGACTCCCCGTCAGGTAGTTTGCTACCTGCCAAGGAGGACTCCCCGGCAGTCGGCCTTCATTGAGGTGGTACACTCCTTGATGACGCCCGGTCCATCTTGGGACAGGTGTCGTCACACCTGTCCTTTTTTTTTTTTTTGTTGTACACACCTTGATGACGCCCGGTTCATTGAGGTGTGCACCACCTCCATGGATCGGCCGTCATTGAGGTGGTACACACCTCAATGACGCCCGGTCCATCGAGGTGTGTACCACCTCAATGACGGCCAATCCATGGAGGTGGTGCACACCTCAATGAACCGGGCGTCATTGAGGTGTGTACAACAAAAAAAAAAAAAAAAGGACAGGTGTGACGACACCTGTCCCAATAGAAGAATGCGGCCGACGCCGGACCGTTACAGTGCATTGAACTGATGCACTGCGGTCGACGTCGGACCATTACAGCGCATGAATGGGGCCAATACAAACCTTGCAGGGTTTGTTTGGCCCCCAGAGGCTATCTACTTTATATATAAGAAAATAGCCTCTGGGGGCCAAACAAACCCTGCAAGGTTTGTATTGGCCCCATTCATGCGCTGTAACGGTCCAACGTCGACCGCAGTGCATCAGTTCAATGCACTGTAACGGTCCGGCGTCGGCCGCTTTCTTTTATTGGGACAGGTGTTGTCACACCTGTCCCTTTTTTTTTGTTGTACACACCTCGATGGCCTGTCCTGGCCTGTCCCACCTCGATGGACAGGCCTTTCGAGGTGTGTACCATCTCAATGACGGCTGGTCCATCAAGGCGGTACACACCTCAATGGACCAGCCGTCATTGAGGTGTGTACAACACCTTGATGGACAGGCCATTGAGGTGCATACTGGTGCATACACACCTCAATCAACCATAAAAAAAAAAGAAAAAAAAAAAGAAAAGAAAAAAGAAAAAAGAAAAAAAAGAAGAAAAAAAAAAGAAAAAAAAGAGAGAAAAAGAGAGATTTGGATTCAGCATTGCACCCCCCTGGAATTATAACTTCCATCAGACCCCAAAATTGGGGGCTATGCCCTTGTTTTCTTATATAGAAAGTAGATATCAAGCGCGTCTGGGCACCCCGCCAAGTTAATTTGAGCCCGCTTGATCGAGGGGGAATTGCGCCAAGCGGGACCTGGGCATGTGAGCTTGATACATCATATCTATGTATGGAATCATTGTGAACTAAAGTCTAAGACCGTGTGGTATAATCAACCGCGCATAAGGTCGCCAGGGAAGATGTTGTTACAGGTTTTTACAGTAGTTCGAGTAAGAAAAAAAGTGGGGAATGCTATGTTATATAGTTCAAAGAGGAGAAAATGATTAAATGGGGAATGCTATCTGTCAAGAGAGTTATTTTCAATACCAAAGGATAGAAAGAATGAGATTAAGGAGAGCAGGAGGTTGAATTTGAAGACACTTTTGAGAGCTATTTGGTAGCTTTCAATCGCCCCTTGTTTCCATATTCCCTCCGGTAGGCTTTTCACCAGCGTCGATTCGTGTCTGATACGTTCAATCAACTAAGTCACGCAGGGGGAAAAGAGAATCTGCATAAGTCTTGAATTCCTTCTGCAAGAGGTGAGTGGGTTGACAAGGCAAGAAGATTGATTTGCAAATGGCTGTCTTCTTTTGGGACTCACCTCAGCAGCCCCTTCGCCCATGATTCTGTGCTTCAGTTCGGTGGTCAAGACCGATTGAAGGATGGCTCCGCTCTTTCAAAGTACGGAAGCAAAGGGTGATCCATGCCGCACGAGCATCAGGAAAGAGGTATTCTCATATGCATCAAAAGTAAGTAAGATTGAGAATCGACCATCGACTCAACTGCCGCCACACCAATCACCACCCCGTTGTATCTGAACAAGTACGATAGACCCGTGCAAACGGCCATGTCTTTTTCTGAGACCGACGCAATTAAGGAAACTGGAATGAAGTGGTCATGACGTAATTATGAGTTAGCAATCTCATTAGGAACCAATGCCATCAGAAATCACTGGTACGTTTAGCTACTTACTCAGAACACCCGTTGTGCTTGCTGAGAAACCGAGTCCGTTTGGTATCTACAAATAATCACACGTTCAGATCAGGATAGAA
The DNA here is from genome assembly GCA_002873125.1 of Puccinia coronata f. sp. avenae. Lineage (NCBI taxonomy): Eukaryota > Fungi > Basidiomycota > Pucciniomycetes > Pucciniales > Pucciniaceae > Puccinia > Puccinia coronata. The sequence continues at coordinate 48,078 of PGCI01000341.1, read as the reverse complement.
GACTTGTGGCACAAAGCCAAAGAGATCAATGGGGCAAGATTTGAGCTCACGATGTCTACCCACTCATGGATCGGGGAGTCCAATTTGAAAAGCATGAGTAGAGAGCCGAGGACCAAGAGAGCTGCGCTGATGAAAATAACCATCTTGTGTTGACCCGTTTTTAGGATCCAGCCTCCAGCTGCAAGTGAGCCAACCGACAAGGCGACCGAATTAGGAATCAGATGAAGCCCTGCTTCAGTGGGGCTTTTCAGCTTGACTGTTTCAAACCACAAAGGATACATGTAGAGTACGCTGGTATTTGGTCGAGAAACAGAATCAGTTGACCATGAGCTCATATATATTGAATGTTAAATTGATAGTGATCAGAACTCACGAAAAGACAATCATGCTTGAAGGACGTTTCAGAGGGAAGATCGAAAGCTTGTGCAATGAACATTTCGATGCATTTTGAGGTTGCCGGTAGCTAGAATTTGACGGGCACACCTTGTGAAGAAGCTGATTCCAACGCTACAGAGGGGGGTTCGTAATTTGAGAAGTCGGAGTGGGAGAACGGGCTCGGGGACTGAAGACTCGATATAAATGAAGACTCCCAAACCGAGTAAAAACGCGATGAAGTTCCCGTAGACTCTGGGATCAGACCACTAGATCAGATGCAAAATCAAGACTTTTCTTCAGCGAATGCTGATAAGTTAATGTGTTCAAATCAGTCGGCATACCTCATACTGGAGATTACTTTTGAAGCTCAGTGACAAGAGTAAAGCGCCTATCTATTTATAGGCGGTCAACAAGATAAGTCAACCGCAAATCGAATTGAAATGAGATGAACAGAATTGTCAAATGGGGGCACACCATCCAGATCAGAGCAAGACTCCCGCGATAATCAATTCTTCGAGCTAGTTCGGCTTTGCTGGTAACCTGTCCTTCCATTTTATAGTCAACAAAAGATGCAACAAGTATGGTAGCGATGATCAGAAGGGGGACCTGCGCTAGAATGATGAGTTGAATGAAGATGTTAGAAAAGGGCTTGGAAGAAACCCATGAGACGTGTTTTTTTTTTCTCTTTCTTCTCTGTGTGTGAATAAAGGGGGACATACCCAAGAACGCGAACCTCCAACCCAGTGTGTCGGCTATCCAGCCACCCAAAGGGCCACCGAGAGCAGCACCGAGGCCGAAACAGATATTAGCAAAGCCTTGAATCAATCCACGTTGATCGAGTCGAAATAAATCGGTGGCGATGATGCTACTGGTGGTCATAATACCACCACCACCACATCCAGCCAGAAATCGCGAGAAAATGAGTTGAGTCATATTGTTCGAAAGCCCACAACCTAGAGTACCCAAGGTGAAAAAACCCAGCGCGATTAGGTTGGACATCCGACGGCCGAGTAGATCGGCTATTTTTCCATACAGCGCTCCTGTTGCTGAGGTTGATAGTAGGTAAGCAGAAGCTAGCCAAGAGATCTGGTTTGAAGCGCCAAAATTGGAGGAAATCGACGACATTAATGTGGCCACTATTGTAGAGTCGAGCGCGCCTAGGAAGACGCTGAAATGAAGAAAGGGTGGATCATCAGTCTTTGCGATCATCATCAACCAACCAGCGGTTTTCTAGAGCTTGAATGCTATTTGCATGTGTTACCCAGTCCATACTGCAGCCAAGATGGCCGCCCTCTTTCGGGGAGTGACGAGTTGATTCAACAGAAGCGGCGGCAGGAGTGCGGCGGGGCTGCTGCCGAGCGGGTGTTCCACCTCTATGCGGACGGCATCCTCTTCCGGGCGTGGTGGGCTGGTGGTCCGAGCCGGCGTGGAAACGGGCGCGGCCAGCAGTGGGGTGGTTTCGCTCGGAGACATCTTTAGCGCGTTCGAGGATGAAAGTTAAAAAAAAAAAAAAAAAGAAAATCTGGGCCGGCAGAAACAAGTACTAGACAGCGTTTGACACTCTGATCATACTCCCAGCTGACAGCTCATAATTCTTCTTGGAGTACACCTCCCGGGCAAACTGTTGATCCCCTTGGGGAATCTGCCACTTTCCACATCCACTCAGAAATCACCCCAATCCACTCTAATATTGCCGACTGCATAGCCTCGCCAAAAATGCACGGAGAGTTGAAAACACTACGTATCTACCTTCCTCCCGCCCAAGTCAAAATCATGTTCTGGATGACTCGCCCGGAAGGGCTGCGCATCATACTTACTACCGGCCGCTGCTATTCCCTTGAATCTCTGCAGTCTGTCTGGAGCACTGGCCGTAATTCCAAGTAGTCACCCGTCAAGACTTACTTTGGGGAGTTTCTGGGAGTTTCTGGATGTAGAGCCCGGGATTCGTCAAACAACTCAGTCACGTGAAAGCCACCAACACCAGTCAACATTCCCCTAAAAAACTATATTTGATAGACGTAATAAATGCTTGAGTGGTTTAGTTCTTTAATGGAAGAAAAGTAACACTCAACATATCAGAAGCTTAAAAGGATGAACACCAGTTTCAATGATGAAAAGTGAAAAACAAAGGCCAAGGCTATATAAATCAATAACAAAAAAAAAGTGAAAATCGAGGGTATCTGCTGCAATGCTGGCAGATCAAGAATTTCTTGGCGTGGAGAACTGCTACAGGCTGGATCTTCTTGAAAGGTGTAAAGTGAAGCCATCACAGTTACAATCCTCGCCACCGGTTCATTTGCAACTCCCCTCAGATGCAAACGAAGGGCATTTCCTGGAGCGTTTGCAGTATATTTTGCAGCTCTCATCGTTTTTGAAATTCTTATGTAGATTCCTGACGTTCAGATCCGTGTCCCCTATTCATTTTGGAGGTGGAATTGACTCTTCCTAACGAGCTTGATCGGATCACCAAACCTGAGCACATGTCGTGGTGGCAACCACTCTGAAGTTGTCGACAATTCGAGTGAAAACACTTTTGGTCATGCTGGCAATACTGCGTACAACTGCAGTAGTTCCGACATTTTTCAGGATCGTTCTTGATTTTGAGTGGGTTCGGTAACGGCGCTAGGGGATTGGGGCATTTACTGGGGTCGAACTTCTCTTTGCTGCTGCTGGTGCATCGGTCCCTGCAGTTCTTATTCTTGCATTGTACCAGGCAACGACAGAATGAATCAAATGGGTCGGGGATAGGAATGGCACCGTTTCTCGGACACTGGTCTCCCGGACGAGGCTTGAATGCTTAAATAGGACGTTCCGAACAAAAAAACAATTCAATACTAGTCATTCGAACTTCTGAAGATGCGAGTTAAAAAATCGATGTCATACTTCCTGGAAACCCTCCAGTGTTACTGATATTTTTAAGAAAATAGCGCTTAAGTCAGTTAAGTTTACATCTTCTGTTCGTTCTTCACACAAGTTCATAGAAGTTGAGTTTACCGCCAGAACCATACATGAGAATGAGTGAAAAGTCATCTGGTTGCGGAAATACCGACCCGTGTACGCCCATCAGTCTCCCCGTGGCTATTCAATTACAAGATTCTCATGAGTTAGCAAAAAAGGAAAAATGGAGTGGGGGGGGCTAGAATTTTACTGACGCAGTCATGATAATGATCCTCTGAATGATTAACCTCCAACCAGCCGAAAAGTTAGACTGAGTAACATTGTAGAAAGTTTCAGAGATCTGATATTGGTATTTTTACACATGGAATCAGAATGCTAAATCAACCATTTGGAAAATCCAGTCGAGTATTCATCGCACACTCGGAGGCTGTGATATCCTTGGTTACGCGGCTGGCTGGATTTGAAGAAAAGAAAATGGGTCCACAAGGGTTATATGTAAATATATTCATCGAAGAAGAAACTCAACGGACGTTTGTTCTGGGTTGACCATGCCTCGGTTGGCCTGTGATCTCGCACAAATCCGGTAGATGAATCGGCATTTGCAGCAGCATACAGGACCCGCATGAAGCCAGTGATGAGAATACCAGCCACCAGCTCTGTTAAGCTGATCATGGTGACATTATGTTAGCCCTGGAAAAGAAGGTTAGTTTACACCTTTGGGAAGTTTTCTTTCGGTTAATGATCTGATACGACGGGTTTCAAGATGAATTAAATATAAGGATCTAAGTGAACGTGGCTCACGTTGGTAAAAGAAGAACCAAGAGATGGGCTATCTCCTTATCAAGATGAGGAGGACTCACGAGGCAGGGAATAGAAAAGAAGAGTTAGTCATGATCACGAGAGTTGAAAATATGCCTAGGGAATTGAATGAAAAGGGGATGTATGCCATCAAGGATAACGTGCCTCGTAGCTGAAGGTGGCGCTCCACTGCCGGCTCCACCGTCCCGGGATAAACCGGACGCGCTTCATTTCAAACTTCGTGTACTGGTAAACCCAAAGCAAGTCCCTCAAATTGCAGGGCCTGCTGAACTTTGGCTGGGGTGGGCGCAGGTGGGCGCCACTCGCGAAGTGGGCCTCCGAAGAAGGAGAGGCTCGCGAAGCGAGGGATGTCAGCCATGGCCATGGGCCCTCTGCTCAAGGAGCTTGTCACGATAGTCATAATGAAGTCGGGGAACCCTTGGCTAAAACCAAATTGAAACCATCTACATTCCTGCTCTTGGGGACGGCTTTCTGGTTGAAACGTTCAGCCAAGCCGTTGTGTGTGTGGGCAAGAGAGGGAGTAGACTCTGTTTGGGTTCACTGCTCTTCTAATGCAGAGGCAGGGACTGGGAAGAAGACAATTTACTCGTTGGTGATGGCACGATCTGGCGCAATGCTCTCAAAGCCTCGGCCAAGGCTGGAAAACCCTCAACGTAAAGAGAGAGAAAAAAAAAAGAAATCCTAATGATAAAAAAATGGAGAAGGAGAACTGAGACGACATACAAAAGGAATGAAAAACAAAGACTGGATGACAAACGTACATATATACAACGCGCGCTGGATGAAGATAAATACCCAATGCAATAAGATCTGGTGTATGTGCGTGTGTTTGTGAGAGACGGCACAACGGATGACTAAAGCTGTGAGCGGTCACAACAGAGAGGTTTGTATGAACAGAACGAGGATTCTCTTTTAAATTTATATTTAAAAAAAGGAAGGAAGGTGAGAAAAAGAGAGATATAAAGATACACTGACGAGATGGTTGACAGCTAACACATATGTGATGATATATATATAGGTTCATTAAGGGTTAGCGAGGAGATGAGAAGACGAGCGTAGCATCTGCTCTTCGATCTGGATAGGGTTGAGGACTTTAGTTTTGAGCGAATGATTAGTGTGATTATTTAGTACTGTGTTGGGCGGTGGTTGGATATGGGTAGCGATGGGAAGAGGAGGAGGAGGAGAGTGGTGAATGGCGCGAGTGGCAGAGGAGATGAGCGAGTCGATAGATTTGATCACGTCGGCAAACTGGGTATCCTGAGCAATCAGGTCCTCGATCCCCAGTTCGCCCAGGTCTTGCTCGGCAGCATTCTTGTGGTTGAGGTCGCAGAGGATGCCATGGTGGTTGATGAGCGTGGAGGTCTGGCTGCTGCTGCTGCTGCTCCCTTCCGATAGCCCTTCGTGATGCTCGTTCATCCCATACGTCAGCTGGTTCTTCAGCCGCCTGATTTCCGTCTGTTGTTTCACTTTCGTTCTCTCTAGTGCTCCGTTGATAGCGAGTAAGGATGCATTGCTAATCTCTAGATCGAGTATCTAAAAGGGAATACGCATGTAGGGTGTGAGTGAGGCTGGAGATATGATGACTACTTGCGTCTTTTTTTTTTTTTTTTTGTGTACTAACTTTTCGGTTCACTCTTGCATTGTCGTATGTATCAGTTGTTAGATGACTTGCAGCGAGTTTTGCGGGAGTGATTGTCTCGGGTGCCTGTCTCTGAATGGGTGATTGGTAGAAGTTATGATGTGGCGAGTGTGTTGTTGCTGTGGTTTCTGATACGGAGGAGGATGAGCAGCATGATATGACGGATGATGATGATGATCTATACTGGTGTTGTTGGTGTTGTTTTTGGAGATGTTGTGTTTGAAGATGTTGTTGTTGTTGTTGTTGTTGTGGAAGGTGTTGCTGCTGCTGCTGCTGCTGCTGCTGCTGCTGCTGCTTGATGAGTGGTTTGGTGGTGATGATTTGGCTTGGTTTGAGCTTTGGCTGTAAGGTTCTGTGGATGATGGTAGTGGGTATGAGTTTGCTGTTGTTATTGTTATTGTTGTTGTTGTTCGTTCTGTTAATCGTTAGTTGTGCTTTGATTTTGATCGGTTTCTTGGTTGCAGTGCTGTTTGAGTTTTGTTGGTTCATTCTGTAGGAGGTTTGGTGTGCTATTGTTGGTTTTTATTTTTTAAATATATTCTTTTTCACAAGTGATTTGATTTGATTTAATTTGATTTAATTTAATTTGGTTTGATTTAACTTTAATGAAGGTCCTGGCCGGTGAAAAAGTTTAAAACGCTGTGGATGCTTCCTGTTTTCCCCGGTCCCCGTTCTCTTCGGGGATACAGTCCAGATTTTAGTTCTTGATTTCTTGGCTGCAGATCATGAACAGCACCTGATCTATGTATTCCTGATCTCAACTAAAACTAATTGATCTCCATTTTTCATACATAGCCTACAATTATCAGCTCCATTCTCCTCTTCTCCCCCACTAGCCTCCAAGTACTTCAACTAATGATATTCACATTGTCTTTCTGAAGAAGGGCTTGTTACATTAGAAATATGACCACAGAGTGTGCACCAGCTTGTTACCAAAATGCTCTCCCGAATCATCCTGTTGCTGGTGGTTGTCAGAGTGTTCACCCTGCTCTTTCTACTTTGTATCAAAATCAGTGCATTCGACCACTCAGCGCATCTCAAGCAGCACGAACAACTGATCCGATGGGACATCCTCCACTTCATCAGCAACCAACCGAAGTTGGAACAGGACTGGGCATTCAGCAGCGGAATCAGAACAGTCTTCAAACTCACCAGCCACCACCACATCATCCTAGCCACCCTCGTATCCACCATCGCTAGCATCGCATCAACTATCATCTTCTTCCTGTTAGTACACACCCTCAAGATAAAAAAAGAAAAAAAAGAAGAAAAAAAAAGCTCAGCAAAGAATGGAATGAATGAAGGAAGGAAGGAAGAAACTCATACATTCAACTCTTTCCGCTTTCACCATCTCATCATCACAGCCTCACACTGCATCTCTCAGACTCGATTAACTACTCGACACTCGTCAGTCTCCTGCACACATTCTCGCCCGCACCGAGCACCCAGGTCGTACCTTACACAGAACCATTCTATGCCCTATTCTCATTCGCTGCCATCTACCTGCAAGTCGTGTCAACCACAAAATACAACAAACGGATACCCTTCATCATTAAAATTCTCGCCGCACTACTCACCGCATTAGCCACTTCATTTAGATCAATCGGTGTCATCCAAACTCTCCAATGGATCCCAGACTACTACCAACAAGTGATACAACTATTACCATTAGTACACTCGAAAAAAATTACCGCTCTGATCAGATTGGGTGTTTATTCATTCCAAACACTGGTACTAGCTCTCATCACATGCAGTGCATTCGTATACGACCAATGGAAAGCGTATCAACACTTCTGTATCACCCCTTTGCGATCTGACCAATCAATCAGACCCTGGTGTTCCAACAGAATCCCCACTATCTACGGATTCGTGCAAGCCCACTACTGGTAAGTGTTTCACTTTTCGTTTCCGGATTCAAAACATGAAACCTGATCTTAATATTTTATCTCATAGGAACAATGGGTTCTTGAACTATTGGACGTGGGGACAAGCCCCCCTCTTTGCCCTGTCTCTGCCGGTATACATGGCCTCGTTCGGAGGGATATGGACGTACTACCGGGCGTGCTTGCAGCCGCAGAACCGCACGCCGACAGACCGGAAAATGACCGCGCGTCCATTCCTCGATCCGCGTATCGCAATCCATGTCCACATCCAACTCGCTATCACCCTCATCCTGCTCTTCTTCTCCCACGTCCAGATCTTCCTGCGTCAGGCCTCCACCCTCCCTGCCTTCTGGTGGGGCCTCGCCGACGGCATTCATCGCCACTGGCACACTTCATCTGCCGGGTCAAAATCCTCGTCTTCTTCTACGCCCTCGTCCACGTACTGGGCCTGGTGGTTCCCCTGGATCGTCGCATGGACCCCGATCAGCGTCGTCCTGTGGGCCGGCTTCTATCCGCCTGCGTAGTTGGGACACTCTTCCGTGGCGTTCGACTATTTTGCTAAAAAAAACCCCCACTCTTTTTTCTCTTGTTTCGCTGTCTTGCACCAAAAAAAAAAGCTCAATCACAAAGCGATAACATTCCACGTGAAATTCATTCGTCCTTTCTTGTGAAAACTGGATATCGCTTCGTTCACACACAAACAGGACCCTGGAAACCCTCTATAAATGACAGTAACCAAAAATCACAGTTTTTGGAAAAATTCATACACGGGCGGCACCGGGGAATGCCCTTTTTTTTGGTCCATTCATACATGTTTGTGAGTTTGTTTGCGGCTAAACCCCGCTGGGAAACCAAAAAACCCGCATAAAAACTGGGGTCCATCGCGTTTTGGTAGATTTGCCTGGGTTTTAGCCCAAATTCATACATTTACACCACGTTTGGATAGCAACATTTTGCGCTTGAAAACTTATTCATACCAATTTTGTGAGTGAGATTTTGGAAAAATCCTGAAAAATCTATACATTTTTGTGAGTGTCATACTTCAGGGGTTCCCAGGGTCCTACACAAACACATACACTTGTGGTAAATTCACATAGAGCGCGGTTTTATTAGTCAGCTGGTTGACAGCGATTGATCCGGGTGGATCTCTGAAGTGAGGCATCAGGTTTAGAAAAAGCTATCAATAAATCAATCTGAGTCCTAGTCGCATACGTCCCACTCAGAGTCCTCCATGTTGACGTTCCATGAGTTTCTTTCTATCTAATCTATTATGACACGTTCAAATTAGCACTTGGTATCACATACCTTGAAAGGTTGATGTACTCCACTCTTATCATGGCTCTTTTGTGATTGCCAAGGTACCTTTCACTGTGCATATAGCTTGAATAACAGCTACACTACTTTCATTCCGCCGTACATGGCTTGTTCTAAATGTCTTCACGATGATTTACTTGTCGGAAAGTGGGATTGATTCAAATGGATGATGGAAAAGTAAATTGAGTGAGATGGTAAAGAAATGTTGATAGGTATTTATACATGTTGAATTACTATAAGAAACATGAGTGATTGTAGGGAGATGAAACGAAGAGTACAGTCTACAGAAATGCTAGGAATCATAGTTTGGACAAAATGTAGGTGAGCTCTCTTTCTATGTGAGCAGGTGGCTTCGATGCGGTGAGACGTTCACAGATCAACAAGGCAAGCTCCATGGGAGTCTCTTGCACAATCAAGTGACCGGGACGATTCATTCTGACGGCTGAGGGGAATACACATGCAGTTTCTTCTGGTGTGACAGATGCCCTCTGGTTTGCAAGGATAAGGAAGAACCGATGGGATGGAGGAGGACTACCGGGAGAAAAGCGCTCTTGAGAATCTTGTGAACGGTGATCTGTGTGAAGCAAATCCAAGAACCTGAAATACGATTCAGAGGCTCGATTATGAGCTTGAGTGAAAACCGATGCTTCATGTAGTTTGTGGCACTTCAATGTTACCGGTCCAGAGGATTCCAAGGCATGTTCTACATATCTTGTCAAGACATGAGGATCCCAACGACCGTAAAAACTGGAGTTTTTCTGAAATTTCATCAGGGCTACTGTCCGATTCTCCCATTGATCGTGACGGGAGACGGCCGAACCGGCCATTCTGGTGGCCAGTGCAACTTCCGTGTCATGCTTCGGTCTGACGGTTGGGTCCACTAGTATCACATCGTGGAAGAGCTCTGGAATTGATGTAGCCGCCAAGAGGGACGCACAGCCACCAAACGAGTGTCCAATGAGCTTCAGTTTTCGATGACGCCAATCTATTGGTTCGTTGGTATTTGAGGGAGGCGATCTATCAAGCTGTAAAAATCCAGGATTGGGACATTCGAGACGAGGTAAAACTACTGGGAGACTTGTTCCTGACGATTTGTCGTCAGGCAGGTAGCACAGCACAAATTGTAATAAATCGCGAGCTTGGTCCCCCCAATCAACTGGATCACACAGACGCAAAATTCTTGATTGTATCAGCTTTTCACAATTTGCAAAAGAGGCTAATTTCCTCGACTTGCTGATGTGGCCCTCAGCTTCCAGCTCATTTTTGGAACTTACAATTCAAGCCGAGGTTCTGACGGTTCAAAACAGCACTATCCCCTTGATTGACGCAGTCTAACGCCCAGATTTCTTTGATCTTACGCCCCGCTGGAGATAAGATTAGATGGGCCAGCGATGGCTCCCACGTCTACCAAAAATATGATACAAAGAGGATCAATTCAGTTCAGAGTATTATCAGTCAACGGCAAAAGAAATGAAGGAGATTTCAGCCACCTCCTTGTGAAATCCATTTGCGTGAGCCAATATCAAAGTGATAGGTTTTTCTGCATCGCTAGAATGATGCTTTCCAGTAGCATCGAATTCCAAGGCAGGGTTGACATATCGAGCAGCTGCGATGAACAATTGAGGTTCGTCGACATTCTTATAATCCATCTCTGTCGTTACTTCGGCCGCTGAGAGTCGAGCTCTGAGATCCTTCGCAATCGACATATGGTCCAGTGAGCGAGGATAGGTGGGAAGGACGGCCTGATGGACGGCTGAGCCAGAGATTGAACGAGGGAACGCCGCGGGGAAGACATGGATGGAGCGAGTCCAGCTTGCTAATCTGGTGTCTGATGAAATATCGATGAAGGGCTGATTCGGCAAAATCTGAATTTGTGCCAGAGCTTCAGCCGATGGCGCCGCTTGGACGATCGGAGCAAGCGGAATGAGACTAAGGATGCTAGGACGATGAGAAAGCTGATTCTCGGGCGGATAACGCATGTTCTGAGCTGAATAAGAGAACTAACTTTTACCGGCTAGCTTCTGATTGGAGTTTTATAGAGGGATATATGTACGTAGGAGGGGATTGAGGCTGATTGGGGGGGGGAATGCATAGTTGGATGGTGATTGATTTGTATTGACTGGCGCAGTGGTCAATTCATAACACATTCCGACCGTCGTCACCTTCCTCAACTTGCCAATTCTTCACAGCCAGGCGAATTCTAGGAACTGCACTGGATACTTTTGACACAGCAGTTCCTACATAGAGGCACGCAATGGGATGTATTTAAATATGTAAACAGAGGTAAACATCGGGTCATTGTTAAAACAAGAAGCGGAGAACGACCCAAACACCCATCGAGCGGAACTTGGAAGGGAAACCAAAATTATCAAGTTTCCTTTTGGCCCGGGAAAGCCGAAGTTGTAAACAAAAATTGATAAACTTCCACGCACCAAGGCTTTCCCAAACCTTACTTAGTGAAGCCACTCCTTTCAGCTCCTTTCCAATCATAATGGAAGAACCATTGATTGTTGAGCCTACATAGTCTTGGTTGATTGACTGGTGAGTTACATGTGGATGCACTGAAAGACCTCCCCTGGGGGATAATGAATAAATTTTGAGATAGGAAGGATTATGGGTGAGTATTTACTTTTTTCTACAAATCACTAGTACATCACATCAGGCTCATGTCAAAGCTCCTCATAAAACCTCTTTCAACAGTTTCCTGCGGAGGCTAATTTCTACTCCTAAAACTGGTTGCAGAAGTCTCCTGTGGATGTTTCCTCCTCATAGAATTGCTTGCTGCAGTTTTTGCAGATATTTCTCACTCAGATTAAAGCTTCTTACAGAAGGTATTTTGTGGAGTTCTCCTTCTCAGAAGAACTCTTGCAGAGGTTTCCTCCTCATAAACCTTCTTGCAGAAGTTTTATGTAGATGCTTTTTTCTCAGAAACTGCTTCAAACAGTCTACTGCAGAGGCTTCCCCACAAAACCAACTGTAATCTCCAGGGAAAATTGCTCCAAGTGAGTTCCTGAAAGAGGTTTCTGCTACAAGTGACTCAGTGAGGATGTGTAGTATAATTTTGCAACTCATGAGCCTGGTATAATTGTGTGATGTATGGAAAAGAAATTCCTTACTCACTATCTCACCTTTCCCAAATGTTACAGTACATTTTACCTATGGGAATAATTTTTCTTGAATTCAGTGGATGGTGGTGGATTGGATGAGTGGAATTCTGGATGTAAATGTCCAGGAAAGTGCTATTTCCATCAGCTGGAAACCTGCTGATGCTGATTTTAATAGCTAATCTTTCATAAGCATGCTGATGCAGTAAACCTTGAGGTGTGTCTGCCTCATGTTGAAGTAATGCCTGCAACTCATGAAAAGCATCTCATTAGTAAACCATCAAAGAAACTGGTAAAATAGTGTAGAACATGTGTGCTCCTGTGAATTCTCCTTGTCTTACAATTCATCCTCACTCTCTATTTCATTATACTTTCATGTCACAATTTTTTTGCTTTTTTTCCCTCTATAATATATCAGTCTCGTTTAGATCTCTGAGTATCTAGTCTCTTCTTTCTCTATCAGAAATAAAAAAGATCCTTCCACATCATCACTTCTGGGATTGGCCATCATTGGCTCATCAATTCTCTCAAACATCTTTAATCATGATCTTCATGATTAGTTCAATGGTTCATTGCAATAACCAGATCATTCAAACCTCTTGATTCCTCCCAAACTCCAAGCAACACAACTTGCAAAATTTGTGGCAAATTTGGGGTTTGGGATTCATTTTCATTCCACTGCAGCACAGCAGGTGGATGCAGGGTAGTGAGATCATTTGTGAAACCCAGGTTTCACAGACCAGACACAGCCAGCTTACATCAGCATTTCATTCTATAAGATCCAATTCTCCCTGGCCCCCTCCTAGCTTGGTAAAGATCATTGGACCTTCATTCTACTGAGCTAGGTAAGCACACCATTTCTCATTGTTTCCTCTCCTTCTCCTTCCCTTCTTTCCTTTCATTTCCTCTTCTTCTTCATTTATTGTATTTACTAAGAGATCATCAGACCTTCATTATACTGAGCTGGAAAGCAACACAGACATACCTTGGCTCAAGAATCTCTCACCAAGACATCATTGCCTGTTCTTGTGCTTTTCTGTCCCATGTCCAAATGGCAAACTGTGAGCCTGGGTCTCTTGAGTGACAACAGGAAACAAGGATGGGGAGCACAATAGTTGATTCCAAAGAGATAAGGAAGGGACAACTATGGTGTAGAAGAAGGAAAGAGAGAGGGAAGAAGATAAAGAAGAATAAGTTGATGATTTTTAGCCTTCTTTGGGCAATTCTGTGTCTCTCCTTAAAGGAGGTAGGTTTAAGGGCAGCTAAGATTAACCCCTCTTCTCTTGAGAAACAGAGAAGGTCCAGTCAGAGACTGCCTTGCTTTTTTATGCCAAAGGAAACTGGCAAAGGTTATGTAACAGGAAACCTATGTGGATTTTAGCAGCAGTCCACAGAAGCAAAGATTGATATGCTTTATTTGTTTTGATTCTTTATTTGAAGAGAGATGATGATGAGTAGAAAGAGGTGAGAAGATCAAGAGCTCAGAAGAACCTTTGAAGAAAGAAAGAACTTGGCAAGAGCTGCTTACTATTCAATAAGTGACACCAATTGACCACAACTATACAATGAGGGGAATGAGTGGGACCTAGGTTGATGAGTAGTGAGGAGTTGTGTTGTCCAGAGTTGTCTGTTTTCTTCTAAGTTGGTTGTTCTGAGTGATGATAAAAAAATTTCATCTTGCCAGCGGTGAAAATGGTCAACCTTGTTGATTGAAATGCATATATTCAATATGGGTTGAACTTAGAAAATAATAGATGTTTAAAGTGCAATTACTTCTCAATTATATATCACAACTATGTACATTAATAGATGAAAGTGATCAGGGAAATTAGGGGAATCTGATGAGAACATTGTTGAAGCCTTTTGCGCAACTATGTTTTCTCTAAGGTTGACACAAATGGAGAGTGAATGTTATTTCTGGCCCTTACACATGGCTAGGGTTGGAAAACTGTTGGGTGTTGTTATTTAGTTTCTCAGTCACTCATGTTGTGTTTCTCTTTCTTAATCAATCTCTCAGTTTCTCCCAGTGTCTCAATTTTGTCACATCACTCAATACACTTGCCACAGGTCTGTTTCTGTCATCAGTCACAGGAGATTCTCTCCCATTTCTCACTCTCAATTTGTTTCTTAGGTAATTTCCTTTTCTCCTTGTAGTCATCAGCTCATAGGTTGCTTCTGAGGCCTATTTGGTTGAAACCAAAAGTCTTGTGTTCATTAATGTGCATACCACACAGCTGGACCTTCTTGGATAAGGGCACTTCATTCACTTCAATATCTCAAACCTCAGCTTTCAACATAACTTGCCAGCACTTCAAACCCAATCTGATTTGACATATTTGGTTTTCACCCAACATCTTTCTTTGGGACTGCTAACTAGAAATCTCAATTTCATTATTCTTTCAGGAATATGTTTAGATATATGGACCCTGAACCACTGTAAGAAAAACTTGCTCAACTGCTTGCAGTTGACATGCGGGCAAATTGAGTTTTACTCAAGTTTAGCTTTTGATGCACAATGACTGCGCATCCAAGCTTGCACCAACTAAGGACACAAGTAATACTTGAGTGACTGTATGTCAACTGCTGGCACTTGAGGGAGTTTTTGTTGCAGTGAACAATTCTTGAGCAAAGAACTTGGCTTAATTCCGGGGGAGTGTGGGTTAAATCCATGAAATTAAAATTGCCTATTCAAATCAGCCTTTGGTCTTACCTACAAAAATTGATAGAGCAAGGTTGAACTTTCAATCGCTTGTCATTTTGGTTTTTAGCAGGGATGTATCAGTCTAGGCATCATTTTTTCAAGTGATTCTGCTGGAAAATACTTGTAACAGACACCAAAAGTGCCATGCATGGATGCAAGATATGTCAATGTGATTGTTGAAAAAAATCAGATCATCAGGAAAGATGATTCAACATGAGCTTAACAAAGTCTTTCTGTGATAGAAGGTTGCGACTTTTTTGAATCAAGTTTGGATTCAATTTGACCCTGCCCTTCAATGTATTAATATGGCCTGTACATGTAACTGCTGCAATTACTTTTATTCTGCCTTGCACTCATTCCTTTAAGCTTTACTGCGGTGAATGCCTTCCGGCAAAGTCGGCTGGGATTGATTCAAATGGATGAGGAAAAAGGAAAGTGGGTATTGTAAAGAAATATTCTGAGGTAATTATTGTAGGGCTTAATGATAGAAAACACGAGTGTTTGTAGGTATAGGGAATAACGAGAAAGATGTCATGTACATACAGTCTATAGAAAAACTCAGATACAGTCTACAGAAAAGCTGGGAATTATAGTTTGGACAAAAGGTAGGTGAGCTCTTGTTCTATGTAAGCAGGGCGGTTCGATGCGGTGAGACGTTCGGAGATCAAGAAGGCAAGCTCTACGGGAGTCTCTTGCACAATCAAGTGACCGGAGCAATTCATTCGAACAGCTGAGGGGAATCGAGAAGCAATTTCTTTCGGTATGATAGATTCCATGTGGTTTGCAAGGATGACGAAGAACCGATGAGATAGAGGACTACCGCGAGAAGAACGATCCAGACGATGATTTAAACGGTCTTCGTGGAGCAAATTCAAGAACCTATAATACGATTCAGAGACGCGATTGTGACATTGGGTGAAAACGGAGGCCTCATGTAGTTTGTTGCACTTCAGTTTTACCGATCGAGAGGATTCCAAGGCATGTTCTACATATCTATTCAATACATGAGGATCCCAACGACCGTAAAAAAACGGGTTCTTCTGAAATTTGCTGAACGCTGTTGTACGATTCTGCCATTGATCGTGACGGGAGACGGCCGAACCGGCGAGTCTGGTGGCCGTTGCAATTTCCGTGTCATGCTTCGGTCTGACGGCTGGGTCCACTAGTATCACATCGTGGAAAAGTTCGGGAATTGATGTAGCCGCCAACATCGAAGCACAGCCACCAAACGAGTGGCCAATGAGCTTCAGTTTTCGATGACGCCAATATAAGGGTTCATCGGTATTCGGGGGCGACGATCTATCCAGCTGTAAAAATTCAGGATTGGGACATTCGAGACGAGGTAAAACCACCGGCAGACTTGGTCCTGTCACATTTTCGTCAGGCAGGTAAGACAGCACAAACTGTAGCAAGTCACGAGCCTGATCCGCCCAATCAACTGGATCACAAAGACGAAAACCCTCGACAATTAGCTCACAATCTGCAAAATAAGCTATTCTCTTGACTTCCTTCTGTGGCCCTCTGCCAGCTCATCTTGCAACTTACAATTCAAGCCGAGGTTCTGACGGTTCAAAACAGCACCATCCCCTTGATTGACGCAGTCTAACGACCAGATTTCTTTGATTTTTCGCCCCGCGGGAGATAAGATGAGATGGGCTAGCGATGGCTCCCAAGTCTGCAGAATATGATTATTGAGTTTAGATTACTAGGAGTAAATTAACGGTACAAGTTCTGAAAGAGTCTTCACCCACCTCCTTGTGAAATCCATTTGCATGAGTCAATATCAAAGTGATGGGAATTTCTCCATCGCTAGAATGATGCTTCCCAGTTGCATCGGATTCGAAAGCCGGGTTGACATATCGCGCTGCTGTCATAAATAATTGAGGTTCGTTCACAGTCTTATCGACCTCTGTCCTCATTTCGCCGGCCATGTTTCGAGCTCTGATATCCCGTGCTATAGCCACACGGTCTAGTGAGCGAAGATAAGTGGGAAGGACGGCCTGATGGACGGCTGATCCAGAGATTGAACGAGGGAATGCCGCAGGGAAGACGTGGGTGGAGCGAGTCCAGCATGCTAATCTGGTGTCTGATGAGATATCTGTGAAGGGGTGACTCGTCAGAGTCTGAATTTGTGCCAGAGCTTCAGCCGGTGGCGCCGCTTGGACGATCGGAGCAAGCGGAATGAGACTAAGGATGCTAGGACGATGAGAAAGCTGATTCTCGGACGGGTGACGCATGTTCTGAGATGAATATCAGAAAAAAATCACTTTCGACTGCTGATATACTAGCTACTGATGGGAGGTTGATAGGGGGAAAGAGGGGAAGATGAGGACATGATGTCTTTGATTTATACAAATTTGGCTGGCGCAGTGGTCAAATTGTCCCAATATACCCCCCATAAAATCCTGCCGTCGTCACCTTCCTCACCACATATCCGATTTTTCACAGGTCTGCGAATTTTACTGCGCTGGATTCTTTTGACAGAAGTGAAGGTGCCGGTCAAGTGACCGTTACATAATATCGCCTAATCGGAGGCATTCAATAAGAAGCAATTAGATCTTAATAGAGGTCAACGGCGAACGGGTGTCAAAAGAAGAAGCGGGGAACGACCCATACATACATCCATCGAGCGAGAGGGAAACGCAGAAGATGTTTCCATTGAGCCGGGAACTGCCGGGAACGTCGAAGTTGCGTATTAATAGACTTCAACGAACCAAGGCTGACCAAATCCTCCCAGGGACAATGGGACTGCGAGCAAGACTTTCCGTGACGGTGGGACTGCGACCAAGACTTTCCGAATCCTCCCAGGGATATGTATGGGGCTGTGCCATCGCCACTGGTTGTTTACATATTCAAACCGGAGTCACAGACAGAGAGTTCCAAGCTGTTCCAACTGAATAAAATCATGAAATGTAAATAGAGTTGAGCGATGAGAAGATCACAGAAGGGTTTCTGTTTGAATCGGCCCTCGATCGACATCCAAATTAACCATTGAGAGTCGAGACCCCGAGGCCCGGTAAGGCCCGGTAGCAGCAATCGGAGATTTCCACGCGTCCCCGCAACAAATCAGGAAGATGTTCGTACTGAACAAGTGAAAAGAAAGATGGTGTACTGTGGGACTTGAACCCACAACCTTCAGCATTCATGAGTGATGCTCTGACCATTGAGCTAAGAGCAGCCGCACCGGTCAGGGGTTTAGCTTGGATTAGCGCACTTATTCAGCAATCGCACCCGCACCGGCTTGGAATAACGGAGGATTATCCTATCCCTGAGCTCGTTTTTGGAATAGTGGGGGATAGATTTATCCCCCACTATTCCTGGGATAAATCCGTAATTGCATATTCATATGCATTTATTTCACTCTCACACATCACCTGCACACAAAAGTATGCATTCCACACTGACATATGGATTAGTCATCACACAACACATACTTCACAACTCTCTAAACTCAAACCAATGCGGCTGCACCACTGGACTGAGGTTAGTCAGGCCTAACTCGCTAGAATAAACTAGGCTAATCCTGCGCAACCGGTGCAGATGGTCTAAGCATAGCTATGTTGAACAAATGTGGTGATGTGTGCTAGTGGACAATGTATTGCCTCCAATGCTGTTTGGAAGTCTTACAGTGACCTCGCAATGTAAGCATAGCAATGGTGGACAAAATTCTTATGCTTACATTGCGGTATGCTTCTTATCAAAGTAAGCATATGCTTATGTAGGACTAACTGATATAAGCAACACATGTATTCCTGCTACAGCATATCCCAGATAGCTTGGTCAGTTGGGGCCCCCCCCCGGCCCAGATTTTTTTTTTGCGCCACTTGCAAATAGCGCCACCTCACCTGTACGGCATGATACAGGTCATGTATTGGAAGAACCTCGAATTGGCGCCGGCAGCCAGAATGCCCACCCCTCCCGCCCACCTGCAACCCATCCGACCAGCCCACAACCAATCAAGATTTTCACCAACCTCAAAAAAAAAAACGTATGAATTCCTTTTTTTCCCAATTTCTCCCAACCTCAAACTTCTCCCATTCTGACTCGCATAAATTGACCGCCACAGGAAACAACAAGTGCCCCAATTCCAATTTTGTTTGGTCCAACGTCATAGGTCTGTCCCATTCCTTTGTTGGTTCCTAGTAGGAGTTTCAATACTAACAGTGCCTCCTATTGCTTGCAGCTATGGTCTTCCGTCAATACTCC
Source organism: Puccinia coronata f. sp. avenae (assembly GCA_002873125.1). NCBI lineage: Eukaryota > Fungi > Basidiomycota > Pucciniomycetes > Pucciniales > Pucciniaceae > Puccinia > Puccinia coronata. The sequence goes on along the minus strand of PGCI01000341.1, from coordinate 29,139 downwards.
AAGGACATCAAGCTCGTTGCCATCAAGATGTGTCTGCGTGGACTCGACCGGACTGAAATTAACGAGCAGTTGGACATGAGCATTTCAGTGCAATTGCTCCGACGTTGGTGATTGCTTTACCAACGTACCTTGGAGGTTATTCGCAACCCAGCCTTTTATGAGCGACGAGGCCGTCCCGTTGCAGTCAGTCGTGAGGAATCCCAATTTATTCTGGATGCGTTGGAACTGGAGCCCACCTTATATTTGGACAAAATCCAAGCGCATCTCAACACAATCAACGGGTACGAAATACCAATATCAACAATTCACAATGAAATCAAATATTGCCTTCTCCTGACTTCCAAGAAGGCTTGGACTGTCCACCCATCCCAATGTCCGTTCCAGCGTGCCAATTACATCTGTCAAATCGCTTTCATACCCTCGGACCACCTTGTATTCCTAGGCAAGTACATTTTGACTTTTGTACAGTTCTGTTTTGTTCATTGACTTGTTTTCTCTCAGATGAGGCAGGTGTTTCCATGAAGACTCATTGTCGAGATCAAGCATGGGCCCCATGCGGACGTCAAACAGTGTGCTTGCCCCGTGCCATTGCGGCCAATTGCATCAGCGTGCTCCCTGCTGTCTCCCTCGAGGGCTACATTGTGTCGATAGCTCAAGAAGGGACCATTTGCCGGCTCAATTTGGAGCACTTTTTGGAGACCCAGTTGGTAAGTCTCCAGAAAATCATTCCAACCACTGCATCTTACTTATGTCTGTTTTATTTATTGGTACGGCTTCAGCTCCCTAATATGAGTCCCTTCCCAGGGCCCAACAGTGTCATAATCATGGACAACGCCAGGGTTCACATCGGTGGACGGATGCAAGAACTCTGCAATGCACGAGGTGTACTTTTGAAGTACCTGCCGCCGTATTCTCCGGACATGAATCCGATTGAGAAGGTCTTCTTGGTGATGAAATCACATATCAAACGCCGCAACCTTCTCACTGGTACAGATGAGGATCCTGCGTGAATCAAGGCTTTACTCCAAGAGATCTGCACGGCTGATCTGATGGCTGGGTTGTTCAGAAGTTGTAACTACCCGGCTTAAGCATTTCAATCTAACAGCATCCACTACCAGAAAATCTGCTTCAACTGCCACCAGTTGACATGCAGTCACTTTGATTTAACTTGTGTTTTACTTGAATCTTACTCAAAAAAAACTTCAACCCAACTTCAATGCATAGTCACTGTGCATTGTGCACAGTGACTGTGCCAAAAAAGTTGTTTTGGATTAAATTGGAAGTAAAAGGGGAGTAAGATGGGACCAGCCTGCATGTCAACTGGTGGCAGTTGAAGCAGATTTTCTGGTAGTGATCTGATATCCCAATCAATCAATTATGCCCCCCCTTCCATATCCATGTCCTATGTTTTTTTCTCTTCAAACGTTTCTTTCTTCTCTTTTCACTGCAATGCAGTTTCTTCTCTCTTCGCCGCAATGCAGTTTGGGTTTTCTTGAGGCCAAGTATTACAATTGAGGGGCAGCAGTCAGGTTTTACAATCTAGCCACATCGTTCATCCAAGATGGTATGAGTCAATCAATTGGAGACAGACACGTTCGAGGCTATGGTGGCCATGCCTTTGGCTACCGTCACCGGCTCTTTGCTGACCCTCCAAGCATCGTAATCGGTGATTTGAGCAATCAAAGTCACCTCAGATCAGCTTCTCGTGCAAGCAACACACTAATGCTCCGCATGTGGCAAGTCAAGCAAAGACATTTGGGATTTCTCACTGGGCACAGATTGTTTTTGCTCCATGGCAGTTAAATATTTCGGCCATGCTCATAAGGATCATTTCCATCATTTTGATATTGTATTGCATCATCAAGAGAGAGGGATATTGAGATAAGAGTGGCATTAGGAATAGAAAAGAGACAAAACGAGCGTATGGAGATCAGGAAAATAGTGAGAGACATGAGGCTTAGAACGGAGGGAAGGCATAGAACGGAGGCAAGGCATAGAGCGGAGGGAAGGAATTGAATGGTGGGAAAGAGCTTAGTTGTTATCAAAATACTCTGCGGGCATGGAGTATGTACCATAAATTAATTGCCTAGCGGTGGCCTTGGGGAATGGGCACCTCATCTTCATGAGGGATGGGACGGATGTGGTCAAGAAAAAGCTCCAGTGGGGGATGTGATTCACTTGAATCAATCCCCTTGCAACCATGTCAGTATTGGCAAAGCTGCAATGTGTGAGGAATTCCTCCCAACCAACTGCCTTCCCCGCGGCCAAAATCAATCTTGCCCTTTGGGGTGTGCGAGAACCACGTGAAGCTGGTTGCTTGCGGACCGGCAAGACCGATGGGACGCAATTGCCGCTCCCACCTCTCTGGACGCTGAGACGACGGATGGCATCTCCAATGAGATCCCCTGTCGGGCTTCGGGCATCAGTGGGGCTGCAAGTGTACTTGCGAGAGGGCAATCCGTTGGGGGACCTGGCTTGCAAAGATTTGAGGGAGATGGGTGAGTCGTAGCTTGTCTCCTTTGCCTTTGCGTGTTTTGCTTTTTGCAGGAGAAACTCTATGTCAGAGCTGGGCGGCGGGGGGGCAGGGTACTCTTCCTCTTTATTGTCTTCGAGGTGAGTCGCGGGAAGGCGGCTAGGATCCCTCAGGTAACCGGCAAGCGGATTGTCGGGGAGGGGGCTTGGGCTCCTTGGGGGTTCCGCATCCTTGTTGTGGTCCTCGGGGTTGTCCGTGGTGTTCTCAGGGGCCTGCCCTTGAGCAGCGAGTTCAGTGAGCATCGGAGTGTGCCTCTTGATCCAGACAAATTGTTTGGTTTTGGGCGGGTGATCAAGAGTGATATCTGGGTTCTGGTTGTGCAGAAGAGCTCTCCCCCAGATGGGGAAGAGGTTGTTGGAGATCTGCATCGACTCGGTTTGATCGTTGAGGTTTCCAATCCAGTATTTCTCGTCATCGCGGCCCCATTTGGCCACAATGTGCTGCATGAGTTGAGCCACCTTTGGTGCCACAGGGTTCAAAGTCACGTTGGCCTTTGGCTGGACAAGAACTTCTGTATATCAGTAAAAGTTGGCAGCGGGCAGAAAAGAAGCGGCCTGATACTTACATTGCCTATGAGCAGGACCTTCTCTTGCTCCAAGCGGGCCCGCTCATTGTCTGGACCAAATGCCAAGGTCAGATTTTCCTCCAAGCTACGCTCCTGGGAACATCGCCAAAGTCAGCACAACATAGGATTCCATTACTCAGCAAGGCACTTACATGCTCAAGCTGCTTAGCTTTCCCCAGAGGATTGTCCATCACCAATTTGATGGTGACCTTGCTGTTGAGGGCCTTGTAGACTGCCTTCACGAACTCATAGACGTCTTGATTGGAGGTAAGGTAAGCAAATTTCTTTGGCCCATACACACGGCTGTTTGCAGTTATTGCTTGCCACTTGATGTCGCCCCCACGGATGAGAGTGTCCAGGAGCTTGCGGAAGAGCGCTCGATCCTTGCCTAAGAATTCCACAACGTCGTTTTTGAGCTCCTCAAAGTCGTACGTCGGGAGATCTACTTCCCATACTCGCAAGTTCCCAGAGGGGGAGTATTTCTCCCATTCCTTCTTAGCCTCCTTCTTTGAAATAGAGCTAGAAGGCCGCGTAGTTCTCATCAGTTTGCCTATCACCAATCGTGAGTAGAGCACATAGTCAAGGTGAACAGCACGTATGACACCAGGTTGGGTATAGGTGCGGGATTGTTGGGAATCAGGGATCCCCGCTGCAGCCAAAGAAGCCGGAGTCAAAGCAATTGGCGGCGGAGGGATTCCAGAAAACTGCATGTGACCACTAGGCGTAGGCGTGGCGGCACCAGATGGAAGGGGGTGTGGGTTTTGCTTGGGAGCGCACCCATTTCTAGTTGCAAAGGGCGGGGGGGCGCTTGCTCCTTGGGATCGGCCGCATTTCTAGTCACAAAGGGTCGGGGCGGCGCATTTTGATTCGGATTGGACACATTTCTAGTCGGGACAATCAGGGGGAAAGCTCCTGACAAAGCCGCGGCGCTCCTGGTGAGGACTTGTGATCCCTGAACTGGGGATCCCTGCGTCTGTGAATCCAAGAAGGGTATGTACTTGGTGGCACCAGGCGATGGAGACAGCCAAGATTCCTGGGATTCACCGTTGCCGTCAAATGTGGCGTCGTTTAAGTATTCCATCCTGATTCACATGGCAACAGAATGCTTGTCAGAAAACACAATGAGAAAAGAAACAAGGATTGGCCATTACGCACGTTTGAATGATCAGATATGGGGATTTCTTTCCTTGGCTTGCACGATTGCGTTCCTGTTGTGCTAATGGAATGATGAGGATCATTCAGACTAAACAATCTGCATTGATGTGCAAAATAAAGCGTACTTACCTTTTTGGGGTGGGTTGATCAGAATGATTTTGTGGTGTTTTTTGGTGCGGCTGATTTTTTTCGATTGGTTGTGGGCTGGTTGGATGGGTTGCGGGTGGGCATTCCAGGGGCTGGCGCCGATTCAAGGTTCTTCTAATACATGACCTGTATCATGCCGTACAGGTGAGGTGGCGCTATTTGCAAGTGGCGCAAAAAAAAAATCTGGGTGGGGGGGGACCCAACTGACCAAGCTATCTGGGATATGCTGTATTTTATGCTGACATGTGTTTTGATTTTGGAGAATAATGGAAGAAAAAGTCAATGTTAGTTTTAGACCACTCATGGGAAGCTAGTTTTATGACCTGCACATGGCCATCTGTCTGCAGGCTAAACATTCCTGCATCACTGGAGGAGACAAATGCCAGAGATCATCCTTATTTTGTACTCTCTGACGGGCTTTCACTGTCCTATTCAAGCATATTTTCCTTTTTTTTCCTTGAATTTTTATGCATTAAGCATTATGCTTAAAAATCAAAAATTTTGCGCTAACCAAAAATGGTTCCATAAAAAAGTATGCATACAGCGAGGTATGCATACAACCTGGATGCTTACATTGCGGGGTCACTGTACATGGATGTGTTAAGCAATGTGTATCAAGCAGTGCCAAGATTGACACTTCAACAGTTTGTTCCCAAACCTCTGGAAACGTTCACCTGCCAATGTGAGAAATGGGATGTTGTGAGAACCAAGTCTCAACGAGACCCACCCTGACACACCCCACAACGTCCAAGAACCAGGCAAGTTCCGACCCCTCTGGCCATTGGTTTAATGTTTGATGCAATGGTCTCTCAAAATGAGCAGTGGCAAGGGGACAGACTCACACTGGTCAAACCTGGCTGCTCAAAAGATGCAAGGGTTTGCTCAAGGGCCTTCATCACCGTAATTAAGAGGACATTCCCTTCTCAAATGTCAACAAAACGTTCAACTTTGGGCAGGTTTGGGCTTCCTGTCCTCTCAACGCTACATGATTAAATTTGTTCAGAGGACAATGTCCATCTTGTATCCTGTTCTGGGCACCAAGAAATTGTAGGACAATGGCTGTAGCATTGTGCCAACGTTCTGATTTTCTTGGTGCTACAAATCCAACTGTAACCAAGTTATATTGGCTTAAATACAAGATAAATGCAGCAACAAGATGATAAAAATAAATCAGCGGGAAAAAAAAAACTTTTCAAACAAAAGAAAGAAGGTCAAACAAAGAGGTGAGCTCCCATATAAAAAGGGTTTTTAAATTTGAAACCATCCTGGATTGAAGAAACAACCCGCAACCCTGGGGGTTGTCTGCACGCCCCCGACTTGACGTCCAGGGGGTCACTTCCTACCAGCCCACCAAAGAGGAATTGTGCATGAAAAAAAAACCATTTCCCAGAGGAGGCGATGCGCTTTGATCTTAATTAATTGAGGGCAGAGAGTACATGAGAGATACCAAGATTGTTGGAGGAAGCATCACCAACCATTTAAATGATCAAAAGAGGTTGGGCTATAATGAACGCAAATCTTTTGGGTTTCCAACCGAGGTGGTTGAGACACAACACTACAAACATTTGCAACTCTGCCCAGAAAGAAAATGTAAAATTGGGATGGGCAAAACATATACCCAATTTTACAGAAAATGGTCAGAAGTGAAAAATAAGCTTTACTGAGCATGCTCACCATTTTTTTTTTTTTTTTTAGAAACTGAGCAGAAATGATTTTTATTCATTATGGCAACTTTGGGGGATTTTGCTGAGCATGCTCAGTTTTGCTCAATTTTTATTACTGAGCCATTTTGTTGAAAAAAGTTAACATTTTGCTTAACCCAAACAGTAGTTTTTTCTTTAGGTGAAATTACAAATGTTTGTAGTGCAATGTAGTGGACTAACAACATGGGTGAGCAGACTTATGTGAACCTTTTGGGTTGTCAACCAAGGTGGTTGAGACACAACGTAGTGGACTAACGACACGGGTGAGCAAACTTATGCAAACCTGGAAGCAACACAGAACAAGGTGAGCCAAGTGAGTGAGATAAAGAAAATCAAACAATTGGATCATATTTATCTCTAACCTTTTGGGTTTCCAACTGAGGTGGTTAGGACACAACGTAGTGGACTAACGACACGGGTGAGCAGACTTATGCAAACCTGAGAAAACAACAAGGAAAGGAAATGAATGAGATAAGATATGAGAGTGTGGAGTGACTAATGGAACAGACCTGGAAGCAACACAGAACGAGGTGAGCCGAGTGAGTGAGATAAAGAAAATCAAACAATCGGATGAGAAAAAGAGTTACAATGGAAACATTGGAAAACTAAATACAACCGACATTGTGAGATTAGGTTTGACAGTTGTCATTTTCACTAACACAAATGGCCATGTTCTGCGCCATGCCGCAGCAGGGTGAAAATGTACCCAGACTAAGTTCAACAGGCTATTGAATTTGCTGGTAAAAGACCATCAAGTTTTGCTGACATCTGTTGAAAATTCACTGATGAGATCCCTAGTCAGAAATGTATCTTTTACACCTCATCACACACACCACTCCGTTTTACCTGTGAATGTGAGGAGCCTGATTGCCACAGTGATACATAGCAATACTACTTGATAAGCTACCACTCTTATCCTGTATGAGGTTTTTGTCTTGTTTCCTATTCTTGACTGTGGCTGTGACATGGTTCACAGTGTCAGGGTGACACAAGAAAAGAAACGAAAGACAAAATTTCAACACATCAGAAATTAAATAGAGTGTCAATTGCATCGAATAATGAAAAAAAAAAAAACGACCAAACGAACGAACTACAAGGGATAGAAAGCACAACAACGCTTGAAATAGCGAGAAGTTTACTGTAGGAAGTGCAGGTAAATAAAACTGAGGCAAGGTTACGTGGAGTAGCTATCCTTGTCTTTGGTGCGAGGGGGAACTCCACCACTCGGAGTAACTGTGACGGGGGGGCTCTGATACACATCTGACTTGTAATTAGGATGGGCGGAAGGGGTCGGAGACACGGAAGTGGCATTGGGGGGTGCCGTGATGGGAGGTCCGCGACTGCTGCTGTAGGTGCTCTTCGGCGGCTTGTCGTCAGCATTCTTGGGTGGTTTGACCGGCGGTTCAGAATCATAAGTGTCCACAGAGGTCGGTGGGTAATCGCGAGGGCTGCTCGACGGGGGACTGCTATAGTCGTCCTTGTGTGGATATTTAGGAGCGCTACCGGGCGAAGAGTACCCAACATGAGTAACGTTGCCTGCATAGGGCGGTGGTGCCCCGACGCTGGGACCGGCGCTCTTGCTATATAAGTCACTCTTCGCTGGTTTACAAGGCGAGCCCTTGCGCCCCATGGGCTTGGGCGGCTTGCCTTCTGGTGGGGTGGGATTCACGGCACCATTTCCTGGTGCAGAGCTGTAGCCGGAATGCTTGCGGGATGGTGGCGGCGGTGGCCCAGAGCTGTAGCCGGAATACTTGGGGGGTGGGGGTGGTGGAGGTGGTCCAGAGCTGTAGCCGGAATGCTCGGGAGGTGGTGGCGGAGGTGGAGGTGGTCCAGAGCTGTAGCCGGAATGCTTGGGGGGTGGGGGTGGGGGTGGAGGTCTGGGAGGAGGGCTCACGACGGTCCCATTTGTGGGAGCGGGAGAAGACGTGTAATCCTTCGGCGGACTCGGAACTGGACCTGGGCTACTGTAACTGTCATAATTGTGAGGAGTAGGAGTCGCCACTGCCAGCCCATCTGATCACCGGCCCCCGCAAGTTCAAGAATGTCAGAAAGAATGATGACCATGACCAACCGCAGGGAAAACGAAATAGTTCTTACTGTTGAGCAAGGCCAAAGCGAGGAAGAGAACAGCTGCTTTGAACATATTAAGAGGGCGGGGAGGTCTTTAAATAATTGGAAGCTTCTAATCTCAAGTCCGTCACTGAGGCTGCAATATGACAGTCAACACTGGGGAATTAAACGAGGGTCAAGTACAGGAATATAATCTGAGCTTCCTCAGGAAAGGTAAAGATGAAGTTGGAAAGGCACCGGATGGTGGAGGGGGATGTAGGGTGCGTATGTATAGGCAACGGGCACCCATAGACTACGATAGACCGTTTATATAATGTGTTCCAGCAATTGGCAATCAATACCTCCCGATTGGCGAGGACATGGCATTGAAGAGCTGTCTTCTGGAATGACGAGGTGCTAGACGGAACGAGACGTGGGCAGTAACGGTAAGATTAGCTGCTCTTCCATCCAGGCTGGAATTATCCGGCGCGGGTGACCAGTTCACCGCCCGCGCTCATCCTCAAGGTTCATCCTGGTCTGTACGGCCGTAAACAGAACCGTTGGCACTGTGTGCTTGTGTCTTACGATGAATGAGGAGGAGGGGAATATTCCTGAAGTGTCTTACCCGGCAAGGGCACATACCCTTTTAAGAAGGCGGTTTTCCGGAGCACGCCGTTCTGAGTAGAATAACGTTAGTGAAAAGGGTCAAAGTGAGGTGAATCTCGTCATCGTGACAAGCGTGCAAGACTTTGTCTACAGTAAGATAATAAGTCAGAGGATCAAACGGGTGGAAGCTACCAACCCAATGGCTCGTTTCCCGTGATGACAGAGGGAAGAAGTGAGATGAAGGAGAATTTCACTAGAGTATCAACCGGCCGCCGGTGCCCGGAACGCAATCCTCATACCACCGTCCACAAGTCTTTCCAGCTCCCAATGGCGCCTCATTTGCTGCCTTGGCTTTCAACCTTAGAGTTTCACTCAAGCCAAGACCCTGCAGGACTCCCCGGCTTGCGAACCCGCGCCAAATTACTACGTAGAGTCACCCAACGGGAGTCTGGAGAATTTACATACGCCAAGATGGCACTGTATATTCCTTCATGATCAGCGGCCGGGGAGAGAGCCAAGCCTCAGAGAAGATTTAATGATTCAAACATTGGTCAAATCCTGTGTTGTGCCCTGTACGAACAGAATAGCTTCGACATTCGGTCATCTGGACAATGCTTGTCACATTCTTCTATGTAATACTGTCTTCCCGACCTCCTTCCAATATTTCCGAGGATTTTATTGACCGACAAGTACACTCGTGTTAAAAGTGCGTCGTATGGTTAACAGTCGGATATATTCATTCACGGAAGGAAACGAGGGCAAAAAACAAAAAAACATCGAAATGTCCAAACAATCTCGAGACGTCCAACGAGCATGGTGGGCTATGAAATTCTATTGTTCTTGAAGGCAATGTAGTAACGAAAGGGAGCAATTCTACTCATCATCAGGGATTTCTAGAAAGTGGATTAATGAGATGGTGTCTAGCCATATCATTTCGACGCGGGCCACCAGAGAGGTTTAAGAGGCTGTACGGTCCAAGGCGAGGGGTCAGCATCCACTGGGGACACGCTGAGGGCGGGCCAGGTGAGTTCAGCTGGCGTGTTGAACGCATCATGATCGACCCGGAGCAGCGCCAAGCCAAAAAGGTATGGCTGGGTGCCACCAGAGCCGTGATGGTCAGTAGACGGCGAAGAGATGAACGGCCCGCAGAGCTTCCCAAGTGGCTTCTGCTTCTGTTGTGTGGGGACTGAGGGCGAGTTTGAAGTCGGCGAGTGCAGGCGAAGCTCGGCGCCTTCAAGGCGCTCGGTCAGGGAACGATCGGTCATGCACGTGTTTGACAACGAGATTCTGCCCGGGATGGCGGAAGCAGTCAGATGACTATCTTTGGCTATCAACACCGGTACCAGTCGTTTTCTAATCACTCCCGTATGATATGTTCTTGCCGTCAGCTCCTGACCGACGTAACACCCTTTGCGGAAATCGACTCCATGATGGTAGTCCAAATTAGCTTCGAATGGCAGTGTGACTGGGTAGGGCGGAGAGAGTGATGGGGGGAGCGAGGCATGCAGAAGGACGTGCAGGGTATAAGCAGAAAGAGGGGCTTCGGGTAGCTCGGCTAGGGCTGGTGTCAAGATGGCGCGTGAGCAAGCTGCTAAATCTAAGAATAAAGCATCACCTACTTTCGAGTTCCGGGGTCGAGTTAGGATTCCCGAGGATGCGATAACCCAGCGTCTGATCGCCACGGAGATCTTTCCAGACAAGATTTGAGGACTGGTCAAGAACAGGAGGATGGGGCTGGAGGATCTCGGGAGGGTGGTTAGGCCAAACAGCCCAGAGTTCCCTCGAGTCTTTCGCGAGCTTGACACGGCTGTTGAGGATGAACCTGCGGAGCCACGCAAGCAGTCGATCGGCTTCGGAGAGATGATGGTCGACCAGGAGATGGTGTGTCAGATTATCTGACGGAGGTTGCGAGTAAACAAATCCGTCGAACTGGAGCCGCCCGGGAGGCGTAAGCAGGGCCGTGTAGAGCGCCGCGTTCCGCTGGGTGCTGCCGCCGAGCTTGCTGAGGTTGTTCGTGATGAGTCCCTGGAGGAACGTGACCGATTTCTCGCCCTGCAAGCTGATCAGCCCACGGTCAGCCAGTCGGGTCCTGAGCCATTCGGATGCGACTGGGCTGAAATGAAAGGAGCGAGAGTATCCAGTGGTGCTGGCCAGCTGTGTGGTTCTTGCTCGGGTGTTGAGGATAGCGTATGGTCTCATGTCTGTTCTGTTCTGTTAATTGGGTTCTCCTCAACTTCAACGCTCAAACGAGCTCATCGATCGCCCGATCGCGGCAAATAAATAAATAAATATTTAAATACTTGTAAATAAATATGTTCGTTGCGCGAATGAAAGCACTCGTGTATGTATGTAGCAAATCTGTTGTCACAACCCTCTGCAACCTGAAACCATTCAGAATCAGAATCAGAATCATAGTCAGCTTCATGTGTATTTGACGAAGGCGAATGAACTGAAGTCTGAGAAAACTTACAAAGCGTAAAGAGATGGAAGAACTTACTTTTTGCTACACCTCACCTCTCTTACCTGACTACTCATCTCGCTCTCGGCCTGTTCCCGAGCTGTGTTCCCTGTTCACCCTGCACTCAGCTGAGCTGGAAGTCCGTTGGATAGGTTGCTGACCGAAAATGTCGATTTCAACAGAGGCTAAGCCAGATATTCGCGTTAGAACAATCAATTCATGAACATCGCGTAAGGGAGGGGAAAGTGTTAAAATTGTCTGGAACCTGTTATGTGTTTCTGATCCTTCTAGAAGCAACTTCATATGTGCCTCAATAGCAACATCAACATTAGTAAATCATTTCCAAAAATACATCAGTTGGGCGCTTCGTTGGACTGACGTTTGTTTCTGGATTTTATGACAATATCCAATGTGACTTGTCCTAAATGTGATCCCTATAAGTTACCATGTGGGGTTCATCTTCCACCTCTCTGCCAGTCATATTGAAGGATAGATAGGTAGGTGTCTTTTGTTCTTTTTGAAGTGTCATCTCCACTGACTCCAGTAGAATTGTCAGCCCTTTAAAACCACTTTCACTTACAAAATGAGTCTGCCAATCACGAATATTGAATGGCTATCTGAGCCAAGTCAAAGTAAGAAGAACAGTGATGTACGGGTAGATATAGTTTCTCAGATGCACATGGATACGTATTGGGGCTCCGTAAACAGGGCAACATTTGAAGGACGAGAGCCAGCAAGCAACAAAAAAAGTGAAGGGTATTTGAACAAGATCATAATGAAGAGCATATAAAATGGTATAACCAAAAGAGAAAAAAAGGGGGGGGGGAGGGGGGGGGGGGTAAAAGGAGAAAAAGTAGTTGAAAGAAAGAATATACAAGTTTGAATTTTTTTGGGGGTGGTGGTTTTCCAGAAAGACGATAATTAAAAAAGGATAGAAGAAAGTCAATACTATTGGCATCTCGTCTCGTCTAGAATATATGAGCAAGGTTTTAAGCAAAAAAAAATGGGGAGGGGGGATGGGCATAGAGCAGAGAAGCAACAGGGGGCGATCAAAGTATTATCCACGCTGGATGGAACGAAAGGATTAACAAAAAGGAGAGCAATGAGACGACGGAGGTCGATGATAACAAAGCTTAGGCCGTCGTTGTGGCAGGCTCCGCAGCGGGTGCAGGCGCGACGGCAGGTGCAGCCTCAACGGGAGCTTCGGCGACAGAAGCGACTGGTGTTGCCTGGCCTTCAGTGGCGGCCTTGGGCCCACGACTGAATCGGCGTGACGCGCGCTGTTTCCCGGCCGAGATGGAGTTACCTAGCGAGCCCTGTTAAATTTGTGCATAGTGCTCAGCAATTGGGAACAACAACAAAACCAGTTATACTCCGGAGAAGTTCACTTACAACGGTGCTCGTGCCCTTGGACCTCAGCGAGCCACCGACACGATGAACCAGGGTGGCAGTGCGTCTAAGAGAGACAAATCAAGAGCGGTCAGTACTTCGAGTGATTCACAGAGATAAAAGCTGGAACTTACTTGAAGCTATTGTTGACGAACTCGCCGACAACAAATCGTTTCTCCTCAGGGTGCTGGTCGGCTGCTGGAGGGGACTCAGCGGTAGGACTGCGGAAAAAAAAACGAAAGGGCGTGTCAGCTACTATGTCACTCTAGAGTCAAACTGAGTGGTGTCAATCGACACGTAGTAAAACGTTCAACGAGGAAGGGACTTGAATGCATTTTTACATGCTTCAATGAGCAAGCTCGTAGAATGCGAGAGATACATGTGCTCAAGTGTCTGCTATGTGTAATGGAAATAAAAAAACAAAAGTGGAACGTGGAAAAATAGCAATGATCGAGATCACGCGGGCTTAAGGATGACAGGAAAAAAAATCACTTTGTCTCAGAGGCAGCTGAGGTAGCAGCAGCAGCCGGGGCCGCGGGAGCAGGGTCGGCTGCCGCAGCTGGGGCGGCGGCAGGAGCTGGGGGGACCGATCGCGTCGCTTGTTCGCCAGACTTGCGACCAGCCACGGTGCCGGTCTTTCGGCCAGCAATGGCATCTCCGGCTCCATCCTAGTAGTCAAATCAGATTTGTTATAAGCAGACATATAACAAGAAAGGTAAAGCTTATACATAGCTACTCACCAGAGCAGCGTTGATGTTACCGCGGATTTGTTCGCCAGCGGTGTGGAACATGTCGAGGAAAGCCCTGTGCGAGGAAGAAAAAAGGAGGAAATGAGACCAGAGCGTGGTATAGCAGCAGTCGGAGAGGGAAATGTACTGACTTGGCTTTGGAGCCAACGGTTTTCTGCACGTTGCTGAATCTTTTGTTGGGCTGAGCGGCTGGGGCTTCGGGAGTGGTAGCCGGGGCTTCGGCCACAGGCTGGGCAGGTTGAGGGGCGGGGACGGCTTCAGCGGCGGTGTTCGACATGATGAGGAGTTGGTGGTCTGTTTTCGTTTATAACAACTATATTAAGGATGCGAGTGGCCGGAGAGCGGTGAGATGCGCAGGTGATGGATTAGATGGGTTGGGGAGTGGGATCAGACGAATTGGATTTTGCCGACGGGGGAGGGGGGAAGCAGGGAGATGTTCTTCTTTCTGGAAGAGGGGAGATAATAAACTGTTTTCTCAAAGTACAAAGTAGATGAAACTGGAACAAGTGGGGAAGATGGGGACAAGGGAAGTGGGAGATAGCAGTACGGAAGTGGAAGATGATGGCAATGAGCTAGACGGAAGAATGATAATCTTATATACTCAGAATCAGATCCAGTCGTGTTGGGTAAGAGCGACACACACCAAAGGGGATCAGGAGAGCAGCGGACTAGACACCAAAGCAGACAACACACTGACACAACGGTTGTTGGCTCCGTTTTGAGAGCACTGCAGTAGAAAACGAGACCGAGTTGGACGGTCGAATACTCTACGGTCGAGCCAATTGGGCGTTGGATTGGGCCGCGTGCGCTTTTCTTTTTTCATGAGTCATGACAACATGCATACACGCTACTTTTCCCTTTCATTTCACTTGCCTGGTTGTCCAATCACATGCATGCCGTGCTAGACTCCCAATACAAGTCAACCAGTCACTTCATCTGCAGCTGACTTGGCAAGTCCAGATCATTTCCGATATGCTTGTCGCAAGAATCCTTCCCCAGCTTCACTCGCCGAATCTCTCTATCCGAATCGCTCAGGTCCATCTCTGTCTCCCCTCCATTCAATCGTGGTCACCGAACTTCTCTCTTCAATCGATCCTTCCTTGGCCATCATCATGTCATCTCACGGTTGAAATATCCAAACTTGATTCTCAAACGGATGAACACTATCGACCAGTCAAAGTAAATGTCATTAATTACCACTCCCTGATCATGATTTTTGTCTCTGAGCAATCTTCTCACTTGAACGTAACTTGAACATGGCGTCACTTATACGTAATTGGCCAATGTCAACTTATGACCGCAGAGATAAACAAAAAAGTAAAGGAAATGGGACAAGGTTGGTTGCACTCGCACTTGAGATCACAACCATGAAAGCCACAGACTTTCACTTGATGGCTCTGGAGAACTCTTCAAAAAAGAAAAAGAGTTCAGTTCTTCATTGATGCTGTGGGAACACAAATTGTTCCGACCGAAAAAAAGTTCCACACAGAAACCTCCACATTCTTTTTTTCCTTTCCTTTGTCATGTCAACACATATTTAATATACATAGGTATCAACTCTCACTTCTTCCTGACATCTTTCACCTCATTTCTTTCTTTCTTTCTTTCTTATTGCTCGTCTGCCTAACAGGATAAATAGACGGTCACATTTCCTACATGTAGCTGGTTGAAAAACCTTTAATGGACAATAGCTTCACATTTTGGGAAACCAAATGCGCCCCGGATCAGCGCTCTGTGTAACGGAGACTGGTGGAAACAGTCAATGAGCAATGTAAATAAGTTTGCTTGGTGATTCTTTAGCAAACGCCAAGCTGAACAAAGCTCACATGTCTAGAGTGTGCACAATGGATCCCATGAAGGAGCACACGACTTGTCGACCCTTTTCAGCTCATTAATCGTCGCTGTGAGTTGGTCTGGACCAGCGATGCCCCACTTTGTGCGACGTCTGGTGGTAATCCCACGTCTCGAATTTCGTCGAAAGATGTGGGTCATGGATTATCATCGAGAAACCACTGTGGAATACCCCGAACAACACTAGAGCCAGGAATAAAGCGCCGTGGGTTTGATTGTGGAACATTCTTCTCGAGACTGGATGCGATACGTGCAGAAATAGATTGGGCGATATCTGTAGTGTCAGTCTACGAACCTCTAATTACCCCAAGCGAGACCGATGCTCGATACAAAATGGAGAATATGTATACATAGCACTTTTGAAATATTTTTTTGTTTTGGGATGAGCACTTCGAGGAAGAAATCCTTACGACAGTTCTAGGGAAACGCTGCGTTTGCAACTTTGCTATTGGCCACTTAGTCGCACCGATTTCTCGCTGTATAATGCGTGTGGGCGTTGTAGTATAACTGAGCAGTGGGACGCACAAAAATCCAAGGAAGCTGAAGAGATCAGGTCGGTATATATATTTATGAATGTGGTAAACCGGCCGTCATAAGATAAGACCCACCACCAGCACGTACAGTTCATAGCCCCACAAGGTCGTAGGGGGTAGGGATCACACAAAGCCTTTGAGCTGGAAGAAGTGTGCAGGAGTTTCTTGGTAGATTCTTGGGTGGTTCAGGGCCACGAATCCGGCGCTGAGATGGAGAGTATATGTTAGAGGCGAGTCTCGGCGGGTCGTTTTTACAACACCATGCTTCATAAATATTCATCGGTCGCCAATTGTGTCCTTGCTTAGCCTTCTATGGGGCGGGATCGACCGGGCTGTTTTGGTCGTTGAGAAATATGTAGCAGCACCTTGACGCAATCAGCAGATGTCTCCGGGCGCGGAGTTCTTCAGAAAGACTTTCCACTCGGCCACATGATGTTGTGGATATTACACACAGGGGGAGTGGATCTTATCATCTGGTGGCTCACATGTGTATCAGGAAAAAAAAAAGCGGATTGAAACGGCCTATCGCACCTCGGTGACTTTTCGAGGGTAAATAAAAAGATTTCAAACACCACATGGATAAAACTCTCCGGAGCACACATGTGTGTATGCGCGCAAGTGGACGATAAAATCAACCGTTGTGCGTTGGATGGAGAGAAAGGATACACCACAGGAGCGATCGGCTCGCTGTGGGACGCTTTCTAAACGGACAAGTGAAAATACTGTCCTGGAAACAAGGAGAGTGTCCGGGTGGCGTTGAGGGTCCCATAATGTTCTATGGACCCTCTCTCAACGTTATGTTGTGCCCCAACGTCCCAGGAAACCTGGGTGGTTCCAGACTTGCCTGTCCTCGGGACAGGCGGGTCCCCTAGGTTCTCTCAACGACACAGAAGTCGTTGAAGGGACAGGGGAGTCATGACCAAGCGTTGTCAGGACACCACTGTCCACTCAACGCTTTACAAAGCGTTGAGTGGACGGCAATGTCCTGAACGTCAACAGAACGGTGCTGGAAATCGTCCAGGGCACGTTTCAGCTCATGACGTTGATGGAACAGACATCAAGGCTGTCCCCTCAACGTGACAGAGCGAGATGTTGGTGGGACGGTTACTGAATTGTTGTGTGGACATCAGGATCCGCGGAGCGTCAAGCAAACGACACAGAGGTTACAGAACATTGTAGCTTTTGGGTAGGGATATTGCAGCAAATACGCTGTTCTTCGATAATAAGAAGGTCCAATGAGTTCGTTAAAGATAAAATAGTACATTAATTGCCTTGCTTTGCCGGCTTCTTGCCCACCTTTTTTTTTTTTTCCCTGTACTCAGAAGTGCTGATTAGCCATTTTTTGTGAAGGAATGATGGGAAGAGAATAATTTGAAGCTAACTGGCAGATCAGGTTTGGTCTCATTGGATTGAGTAGTTTTATCTTCTTTTTCCTGTTCTCAGAAATGTCCAATTAGCCTCATGTGTGAAGGAATCATGTAAAAATGAAAATTTGAAGCTCACCGGCACATTAGATTTGCTATCATCTGATTGAGTGATCCTGCCTCGGTTGACCATGTACAATCTCAAATCAACACTCGATCCTCCGCTGCTCTCGTCACTCTCGTCTTTGGCAGGATCAAGTTCATCGATGTTGCCTTCATGGTTTTTGGATTCTGAGCCGGAGGCTTTTTTGGTGGTTTGGTGTTTTGAGTCGCTTTCTTCAGCGCCGTCTTCCTTGTCAGAGTCACTATCTTCGCCATGTAGCTCTATCATCCTTTCCTCTTCATGTTTATAGTTTTTTTTTGCGATTTCTAATAGACTTGTATTGGAAGAATCCGACAGGTAATCAGACTGGTGCGGCGATGAACCTGGCACCTTCTATTTGTTGTACGTGGGAGAAGAAGAATTATTTCTGTTGTTTTTCTATCACTGAATGAGATGTACTTTTTTATATAATAAACTATGTATTTAAGAGACGCAGAAAACACATGCGTTTTCAGGGATTGCAAGCCAAGATCAGATACATCACATTAAAGGTGATTTCACAATATGGCAGAAAAAATAGAAAGGATATGATCGTTGTAAGCCCTATGATCTACAGCCTGAAAGGTGTGTTGCTTCTTCTTGGAGTTTCGGCTGGGCTTTCATCTGGCGATGCAGGTGGGGTTTCAGGAGGTGTCTGACATTCAGCGGCGGGCTCATTGACTGCACCCCAGCGCTCCAATCCAGCATGACAGACTTTGATCCATTCGCTTGGCAAGATATCCGGAATTGGAAGATCTGCAAGTCGGCGGTGGGTTTCTGGGGAATGTAAAGACGCCGAGTTGAGAATGAAGGAAGTGTCCCCTTTATGTTGGACTTCAGGCGTTTTTATGGTTGTGTCAAGCCGTTCAATCCGGGTACTTCTGGTGCTGGTAACCGGGCAACCTGCTGTATGACAATCGTGTTGGAGGTTCAGGGTTGTTTTGATGTCCTTTGTAAAAAGAAGAAAGGTTGCTTTGATCAGCCTAATGATCACTTCAAAACATCGTTTTGCAAGTCAAGCTCACCATTGAGTGAACAGCACAGGTGCGGTTTGTCTTGGCAAACACTCTCATCCCATAGAAAGGATGAATAATTGATCGATCCATTCGATTCACGTGAACAAAGAAACTACCGTCTGCAATCCAAAGAGAACGAACCAATCCAATGCACTCTTCTGATCCAGCTCGAATCTGGACACAGCAAGCGATTCAAGATTGCCGGGTCATTAATTGGTGGTTAGAAGCATGTTGAAGATTGTGAATGAAAAATTGACTCACCAGAATGAATGATGATTTGAAGATATTCTCGTGCGCATTTAACTGTAACTGGGCAATCTGGCAGATATTTCCGCCCGGAAACTGGCCAAGCAAAGATGCAGGAACAGGCTCTTCGTCTTCTTTTTTCAGAGTAGATCGTTTTTGAAAAGGGTATTGAGTTGCAGGGTTGGACAATTCAGAGTTGAAGCCAAGAGATTTTTGAATAACAGGATTGTTGGTGAAGAAATTTCGCAATTCCAAGGAACATTGAGATGTTGATCCAGTGATTTTGTTGTAACTGACTCCGCCAGATAAGAGAAAGCGCAGTGATTGGTAATTTGAAAAATTTATAGCTATATCTTTTCCAGGTGCTTGTTTGTTGGAGTGAGTAGATGAGTTCCTCAGTACGCCGTTAAATGATTCAAATTTTTCTGTGGAGAATAAGTTGGCAGTTCCGGCACGTGAGATGGATTCAGGAAGGTGAAATAAGATGTGGAATTTAGGTTTATTGATCCACTGCGCAGTATGTTTGATGATATGGCTCATGAAGATTGAAATGTGTTGCTTGAGCTCCTCCAGATAAGTTGGCATGTAGGTGATGTGAGTTTGGAATACGTAGGAAGAAAGATGAGCAAGAGAAAGCCAGAGTGCCCTCTGCTCGGCAGTCATAAGAGGAAAGAAGATGAAGGGGATGGCTTGAAGGAAAATCTTGAAGTCTTTACCAATTAGAGATTGAGCGTGATTGATCAGGTAAAATGGCTTCAAAAGTGGTATGTTCAAGGAGTTGGTGTTGAAGGATTGAAGGCGTCCAGTTAATTCAACAATCTTATTTTTATTCTTATGCTTCTTGATTTGTTGAATTATGTCTCTGACCAGATACTTAACAATCCCAAGGAGAAAAAAATGTAAGGATTCAACCGGGGTATCCTTACATCCATCAAAGGCTTATAATTCAAGTGAAAAATAAAGATAAGAACCATGTTAATTAGTCAAGTCAAATAAAAGATGGAGATAAATGAAAAGAATGAAGCTACCTTTCAATTTTAGAAATGGATTGAACAATTCAGTAATATCGTCTTCCTCTAGAGCCAGGATCTTTGCTTTGAGTTGAGCTGATGATTTCTTCCTTTTCCCTTCAATAAATTTATTGTTGAGTGAGTCTGTTATTCCATAAATCTTCCTGGTGTTATTGACTGCAGTAATGTTCTTCTTGATAAATAAATTGTAAAGGTCGTATGTATTTTCAATTGTTGTCTTCCATAAACGTGGTTCATTAGTTTTGCAAAATCCGTGCGGGTCAAGGTTGAGGAATTGGAGCAAGTAAGAAAGTGATTTCTTGGCAATTTTTGTGGGAGCGTGTAAAGTGCAGATTTGACAAGGGTTGAGTGATGGGCCAGGAATAGGTGTGTTGGTTATCTCAGCATGCATGGGGGAATCTGCAAGGAAGAAAAGCATCATACTAATAACAAAAACAGGTTGGCCAATGGAAATGTCATAAGCTTCAAATCCATCAGTGGTCATTTCACTGGATAATAATTTATCAAGAAGAAATTTCAGCCAAATTGAAAAATGAATTTAAACCCAAGCCAAAAAGAGAAAATAAAGATAGGGTGTAAAATGAAGCTACTTACTTGGATTCTTTCACAATCTGACTGGCAATTTCTAAAACTCCTGCACGGTTGGATGTTGACAAGAAGTGACAATTGTATTCTTGGTTGCTGAGATGTGGTGGAAGGCCAGATAGAGTGAAATAAAAGGAGATGTGTTTGTTCCATTGTTTTGAAATGTTGCCGGAGGTGTCATCTGAGTACATCGTTGTTGGAATATGGCGTATTATTTTTCCATCAGCTTTTGTGCGCCACGGATTTGGTAATGTGAGCTCTTCACATGGCTGGTTGATTGCGGTTGTTGTATAAATTCTATTTTTGCAAAGAGTGGATAGAAGTTGCCCATTTTCAAGGTGTATTTTGGAATATTCATTTTTGAATTTACTTATGGGGACAATAGACAAATCAGAGCTATTGTAAGAGATGTTGGAGGGAATGAATATTTGAATGGAGGTGTGATTGACTTGTTGGAGCTGCGGCATGATGCACCTGGCAAATATCTGTGATTTGAATGTGTAAAGGAAAATTGGGACAAGAATGTGATTGTCAAACGTCTGAAGTGGTTCAAAAATGTAGAAGTGTTGGTTGTTATTTAGGCACATCTGGGGTCTACATTCGGGGGGAAAGTCCTCGCGCCATTTTTGAGACTGGCTTAATTTTGAACAATCAACGCCGTATGAATCTTCCGGATAAAACTCAAGGTTAGGTGCAACTCGTGGATTTGCAAGCTCCTGTTAGGATTAGATAAAATGGCACATTAATGGATTGAATTTTAGGTATCAGAACAATGTTGACAAGGAGGTTTCAAAGGAATGGTACGTACTTTTTTTATGATATTTTTAACCCCCAATGAAGCGCATGGTGTACCAAAGACACTTGTAGTCACTTGCAGTTCAAGATCTAAGTATTTGCGAATCCGCGCCTGCGCTCTCCGGATGGTTGACCACGATGGAAGTTTTAGTTGACATAACGATGAGAGGATAACTTGGATTTGCTCATAGACCGAACGGGATATAATGTGTTGAGAGTAGCCAATTAGAAGACACCCAACCAGTTCCTTGGATTCCACAGATGATAAGGGCCTGGGTAAGTAATCAATTGAATCGTTTGAATTATGAATGCTTTGCTGATCTCTTACCATTTTATTCTTAAAAGGGAACCACACATTTTCCTCTTCAATAACCGGATCCTTGGCATTCTTGGTGTTATCTTCCCCAAGATCTGGATCGAAGTTGGCCTCTTCCATGGCATCGTAAATCAAGTCGTTGTAATCGACCTCTTCTGACACATCGATAGGGGAATCAAAGAGGTTCTCTGGACGCATTTGTGATATCTGACCCAACGCTGTTTTTAGATGATTAGCGTGAGTTTCATTCTCCTTTTCACAATTATCTTGAATATCGTTCCAGTTTGCAATAACATCTTCCATTACCACATCCTCACCATCAGGAATGTTCAAAGTAGACACTTGTTGGTTAATGTTGATTGAGGCGGATTGATCCTCCAAAAAAACTTGATTGTGACGCTCGTTCTCAACTGTTGGGGCTGGTACCACCAATCGACTAACATTTTTTTGATGTGAAGCCAGCGTTCGGTGGATACGTATATTCTTCTCTGCCATCCTCCGCGATCCACAATCCTCGCACACGTAGAACGCTGACTTTCCTGACCCAACTCGTGAAAAACCTGTGAGTGAATACATAAATAAACAAAATCAGCTGGGAACCAATCTGAACTGGTCATTTCAAAGAAAAAAAAATCCTTGCCTTCATAGTCTGCCATGAATTCCGCTGAAGCTTTCTTCCCTTGTATTTTTAACAGGTGACGACTTGGAGGTTTGAAAAATCAACAAGAATTGCGTAAGAAAGGGAGTGGCCAAAAATGATGAAAAGATAAATATCAAGGCTGTGTAGCTGAAATCCCCCTGGGGTGTGTTCGGGTTCTTACCAACCGACTTAAAAGGTGTGATCTTTTCATCTCACCCAGTCCGCACATCTCTTTGTTTGTCACTTCCAACCAAGTGATCTCTTTACCACGTCTTCCACTTTTTCCATGTCTCATACAACCAACTCTCACCAGCCACATCATCACAACCTGCATCCCCCATTGAGGGGAGGGGTGTCTTCCATGCAGCCACCATTGCGACCAGAATCCCGTGTGCAACCAATCATAAGTGCTCCTCGCTCCGATTTTTTGCCCCCACATCTTACAACGCACCCGCCTAGCTCTAGCTCTGTCCTTCCACCACCTAATGACTTTTCTGGTCAATCGTTTCCCACGGGTCGATCGTGTCCTGCGGGTCAATCGTTTGCAGGGAATTCCAACTCAGCCAACAACGAGTTTGAACCACTTACAAACTCTTATTACCCACCTCCCCTCCCTCCAAGCTATCAGCTCAATCCACAATTGTCAGATGAGAACGTACATATGGACGAATTAGATTACCGTAACAACAATCAAGAGCAATTGACTTTGGGGGGTATCGATTCGCAGATCAATCACGAGGCATTACAACAAATTTTTGGTTTATCGGAAACCAAGCTTGCTTTAGCTAAAAACATCCTTGAGGTTCTTTTTCTCTTTATAAATCTTGATTGTTTTTTGATAATGCTGATGCTGATGTGATTTGTATCTGTTGGATATGTTACAGATGAGCGAACCCAATGTCATGGGTTCTCTTGTTTACGGGTTGCTTTCCTTAAGACCTGATGACACACCAATTCCGAGGTCACCCTCTCCACAGCCACCTATTCCTGCTCCAACAGTTGACATCAAGAATTTCGAATACAGCACCCATATCAGGGTGAGATTGATAGGTACCATCTTCATTAGACTACTAGTCTTGATTATTGATGGATCATTCTATCAATATGGGAATGTTGCTTTACTACAGGAGGAAATACGTGATTTTGCCCGTCGCAAGATCTTGGATGCTCGCATTATACTTTACAGCCGCCCAAACGATGACAATGGGGTGGGTCACCCTGGGGCGCTTATCAACGTGACCGAGGTATACTGCCAAGCTGTTTCTCATGGAAGGATTGAATTGATAAGCTGAAACAATCACATATTGTTTCCACTTCAGAATTATACAGCTTCCCTCCCAGATCATTCTAAGCAGCAATACTTTCCCCCAGGATACGTACAGGGGACTGGTCCTGCTGTTCGCAGTGTGGTCAAGTTCCTTAAGGAAGTACTCAAGTACCAACGTGTAACCCTTCGCAACTTGGTCAGTGTGTCAAATGTTCTATCAAGGCAATTCAACACGAGATTAATATGAACTTGATGCAACACTTAGTTACTCATGAATGTTGCAAACACAAGCCATAGTCAGGTCGTTGGGTCTGCTCCAAGTCTTGAGGTCTTGTACAATCAAGTAAGCCGTTCTTTCACACAATCAAAGCCTGATGTTCTCTGCTGAGGATACTTCAATCGTCAGATCAAGACACATTTCAATATGCCTTCCACAGGTCAAAACCAATCGCCCCGTTGGGCAGATGTTGACATTCGCGTCAAAGTGCGATTTGCTTATCTCCGATTGCAAACCGCGGCGCATTCGTTGAATCCGACTCAAGGCCATGGCTCGCAATGGACACCAATTGACAATCAATTGCTGTTTATTAGCAAGCAGAGTGGTGACTACCTCAAAGCGTAAGTTGCTGCTTATTCTATTGTCTTTGAGATGAAAATCTTATGAGATTGTTTTGATATATCAGATGGGCCGCACTTATCATGGACAAGGATGACCAGATGTTTGGGCCAGCTGGGACGGTTTATGAAAGCGTCAAAAACCTTCCTCACTTACCTACCCACCAGGAGATTCTTGATCACATGCTTCTCCACCCAACTCCGCTTGCCAACAATCAAAACCGTGCCATAGATGACCGCTTGGTTCCTTTAAGAATTGATGAGATGGTAGAGTAGATCACCCTGTTCCCACTACTGTTCGCTCGCTTGCTGCCGTCATCCTTTCTTAATTTCACATACTTTGTTCGCTTTCTCGCTGCTGTTATTTTCCAAACAATCGCCTAGAGATTCATCCAGGGAGTTGTTATTTCTATTTTTATGTCAAACACGCACCACCGATAGCAAGGAATTGTATTGTGAACAAGTAAATGAAATATTGTTCCAACCAGCCATTGAAACCGTGAGAAAAAAAATCGGATCAGCCAGACTGATTCAATCCTAACGGATAATTGTGAAAGAAACCGAAAAAAAAAACCGCCCCGGGCAAAAAGCCCGTCGGATCGACTGGCTTAATCAACCGTAATAGCACATTCATTGCCAGGTCATTTGGACGTTCAAGGGGTGTTCCTCAAACGTCATCCTGGCCTGGAAAGTACAACGTTCTCTTGACAGGGTCTCACCGATCTCTCAACAGGCTTGGTTTGGGCAAACAGTGACAAACCGTCCGTATCCCCCTCTCAGAACATCAAGCGGACGGTTACCAAACGTCCCAGAAAGATTGTACAACAGGTTGACCAACGGTGGGTTGGTCCTTTTGAGACGCTCCCTTGTCGTTGGCCAACTGTGTGGGCAAACGTCCATGAATCGGGCTCATAACCCAAACCCCAGAAACCAATCGGGGTTATGAATATGCGGACCGGTTCAGGACGTTTCTGCTTGCAGGCGCAGACGACGTTCAAGAAACGTTTCCACCAAATGGTGAGGGGACGTTGACTTGGGCTGTGGTGTAACAAAATAAGCAGTCGCTGCCTGTCGCTGCACGTACCCATCGCGCGTCTTGGAGAAATTTCAGCAGCCGCTCTGGCTTAACTTCCTTCCTGAAGACGGAGGGGGAACAGCCTTCCGGATTCCAACCCCCCGAAGGCCGCCGTCCGGTCGACGCAATGCGACGCTTCATCACTCGCCCGCCAAGGAGGGTGGAGCTTGTAAAAGTGAGGCAGCCGTGATGTCTTGAATACTGATCTAAACCTACAGTTCCATCAGTTTCCATCCATTTTGGGAGATTTCCATTTGACGAACGATTGATGATACGCAATTTGGCTGACAAGATGAAAGTTGGGGTGTGGAATTATGTAGAACAGGAAAAGAAAGCAAAATTAGGAGAAAGAATTAGTTCATGAAAGAAAGGTAGAAGTATCTGCAGTCCTTTGTAAGAACCATGAAACATGTTAAGATCAGGTTGTCTGTGGTGGAATCCAAGTCAAATATCCGGAATAAAGACAACATTGATTTGTGATTGTGTTTGAACAATGGTTGGCTATCGTTGCCACTGCATGGGTTCCCTGGAACAGCAAAAAATCTATCAACTTGAATAGGTACAGTAAACCCCCATAAAAACCTATTCTTCTGAAGAACTTGAAATCTTTGTGAAAGCACAATATCTAAGTTTGTGGGTTTAAGAGAGGGAAGACAAAGTAGAATTGTGGAATACATGAATACAACCAACGTCTTCATCTGAAAAACAGCTGAGGAAGGATCTCACCTATTTACACATAATATTCCCTATCTCTGGAAATGACACTGATTGGGTTTGAAAATTTTCTTTCATCACCTTGGCTTCTTTCAACAGAAACTTTGCAGAATATAATCCTCTTCAAAACTCCTGCAGCATCAATCCTTTCCGCCTAAGAAGAGAACATATAAAAACCTGACTCGAAGATCCCAGTTTTGTCCCCTACATGGAGCAGTAATTAGTTGGGGGTTGAATTTACCCCCAGTTTATGTCTACCAAGGGCTGATTTACAAAGAATGGTCAGGAAAAACAAAGAAACATGTTAATGGGTGGTATATCAGAATGTGCTTTGCTAAGGTATATTATGTACTTACGTAGAAGGGGATTTGAAGAGCCTCTTTGAAGGGGGTCATCACTGACGTAATCAGCAGCTGACCTACGCCAGACCAAAAAAAGGAGGGCACTTGGCTGAAAGCAGCACGTGGCGATGGAATAATCAATTTCTCCAACAGAACGAGCCATCCGAAGAGATTCATCAAACGACCAAGCATCCACGCCGAGAGATAGAAGAACCATCAGACGCGGAAGGAAAACTCAGATCGGAGAGAAAAGGTCCAGCCGAGAGTGTTCGGGATTCCTCAAGATGGACCATTCGAGCACTGTATCAGAGAACTATCCGGAGGAAGAGCCCTCGTCCCCAACGGCGATGACCTCATTGTTGGTGCCTGGAGACTCGACAGAAGCAGCCTTCGAGGCACCCTCAATCGAGCTCCCCGTCGGACTGCCTCTCTCCCATCAGGTCTTCCGAGACCCAGCCTTCGATCCGGATCAGTTCTTACTCTCGCGACGTCACACGGCATTGGAGGACCTGCGGACGGAACTACGAAGCTATCTGGCTGGACTCAAGTCGGAATTGGTGGGCCTGATCAACGAGGATTATGAAGATTTCATCGGACTCGGAATGGGCCTAAGGGGCACGGTCGAGCGAGCGATAGGAAAGATGAAAGCACCGATCGGACAAGCCAAGCAGGACGTACTGGAGGCTAAAACAGAACTCGAGATAGAACGTGCTGATCTCGAAGGTCTGTTGAACGAACGTCGTAAGGTGATCGAAGGAAAGAAGCTCGTTCGATTGATGCTCGACTGTGGAGATAGCGTGACAAAGGTTGAAGAAATACTATCGATCCAGCAACCCCAACTACTGGCCAACCAAACCACACTCTCCCGTGAAACAAGTACATCACTCAGTCCAATCCATCGTGTAGGTTCAAAACATCGTAAGAACAAGCTGTCTCTCGACTTGACCGACGATTGCAGTGATATCGAGAGCGGGGTCAAGAGGACGGAGCGGATTACGAATGAATACACTCGAATGCTCTATCTCGTCTCGAAAGGTGCCGATCTCAACTATGTCAACAGCCTGCAACCAAGAATCACTCACATCACCGATGCCTTACACCGAGAATTGGCCTCCCTCTTGAAAGCCATCCTCCGCACACCCCGCTCAGATACTCGTAGAAAAGACTGCTTATTGGAATGTTTGCGAGCTTATGAATCCCTAGGTGCAATCACCAGAGCTGAAGAGGTCATCAAGACTGAAGTGGTGTTACCCAGGATGTCTAAAGTATGAGCTATTTTCTTCTCATCTGCCTTGGCCTCTTTCTTGAACTTGTATCTCAACTAACGTGACATTTTTTTCCAAAAGTTAATTCATCCCAACGTCCTGGATACAGGTGCCCTGTCTCCGTTACTACCCGCATCACCAGAAGTTGCTCGATTCAACCCCTCTCGTCCACCACTTAACCCAAAGCCTTCACTAAATTCGTTGAGGCTGCCCGAAGATCCTGAGCTGATGCCCCTACCGATGTTGTATAACAAGATCCTAGCATTTATTGCCCGCGATATGGGTGCCATAATAGATATTGCTGACCGTCAATTGGCCGGATCTAAACAGACTCCCGAGGGGCAACCCGGCTCCGTTCAAGATATTCCGACCTCACCCAAAGAGATAAATGGAGAAAAACCACCAGTTCCATCCCATTACAATGTCCTCGTCAATTCAGTCATACTGCCTACACTACAACTGATCACGAATTCGCTTGGCTCGAGACTCTTTGCAGCCGGAAACCCGGGCACGTTTCATCGGAATTACAGTTACACAATCAAGTTTCTTGAACAGCTTGAAGAGTTCTGTAGCACCCCTCGACAAGTCCTCATTCTCAGAGCTCATTCAGAATGGAAAGCGTTCAAGAATAAATGGCAGTTGGCAGTCTATGCGCAGATACGAACGAAGGAAATAATCCTGGCGATTGAGGACGGCCTTCTTGATGGACTCAAAGCTCCTGATCCTACACCCATCATCACGGCTAGCAACGGGCACGACTCAAATTGTAAACCGGTTTATCTTCTGAAAGGTTCTGCTACTATCGACCACGTCCTTCACTCGATCTGGCAGGATGATGTTTTTCTTACCGATCTCACTCATCGGTTTTGGAGGCTTACGTTGATGGTTCGTCGAAATCATCATATTTTACCATTTTGACTTCTATTGGGAAAGAATCATGATAAATTTCATCGTTTCCAACGTTTATGTTATTCCGAACTATTATCATGATGAATGAGCTGACTTCCTTCTGTTCATTCGGGTGGCGAATGAAAATGCTATTGCAGAGCATCTCACGGTATGCCACATGGCTGAATTCAGTGACCGGAGCTTACCTCAATCATTCGACAACAGGAGCAGAACATCGGAAGGGGAATGAACCTAAGAGTAGGATGTCGACAGATATGAATCGGGTCAGTGGAGATGATCTTCTGCGGTACGGGTCTGGTCTCTCTGACGACTTCGACCTCGGTTAGGTTGATGGTGTGGTGTCTTGATATATTTCTCGTTTAGTTGGCGGCCCCTTCGACAAATCGAACTAGCTATACTCGCCTGAACTCCCCCTCTAAAAATATGTCGGAAGAATCTGAGGACGAGGAGCTGTTGAGGATCTTGACTGTCGTCTTGGCCGATCTCCTTCGTCTCCGACTCAGCATCTTGAGCTTGTTTTCCAATCTGATCGCACCCCGTATCCCCAAAGTTTCGATCGGACCGGACTCCCAAACGCCAGAAGGTTAATTCATCTCCCATTCCAAACCTACGTTCTCTAGCTTGTAGTTTATCCTGGGACGAGAAAAAGAAAAAAAGTGTCTCACCAAAATTGAACTGTTTTTTGGTGACCATTGTTCTGAATTATGTCCAATATTAGCTGGAGATCAAATTCAGTTCAAAACAAAAGAACCAAAGCTAACTATACCATCGATCTCAAATTTTGTTTATCTATTACGGTGGGTTTGACAGAAGTTTTAAAGGTCTCGTTGAACAAAATAGTGGGGATGGAGCCACAACTAACGACAGAGATCCGGTCGACGCTAGTGAAGAGGTGTTCAGAAAAGCTGCGATTTATTCGGTCGGTGGGCTCATCGGCGCGAGCCTCCAAGACGATTCCGACGGAGCCGAGTTATTTCATCTCTGACATCCTCAACGATATCAAAGTCTATCTAGAAAAGCACGGCAAACATTTAGCGGAGCAGGTCCGGACGGATCTGGTGAGTGGGATCATTGACGAGC
>PGCI01000340.1:0-96858 GCA_002873125.1 Puccinia coronata f. sp. avenae | reverse complement strand
CCCCAAAAGATTGTAAAAAACACTGGGGTGTTTGAAGAAATTTTTGTAGTGTATCCTGCTCAAGCGGGATAGGGGGACATTGTCAAAATTGGTTTCACACCCCATAACCAACACAAAATAGTAATCATTGGTGAAAGGCCCAGCCTGTTGACCAGTATTTCTGTGTAACAGGCATTTATTGAGCAATCGCAGTCCATAGTCATGATTAAGTTGAGCTAGAATTCAAAATAAATTTAACAAAAGTTGTTGATAATTTCACAATGTTTAGCACATCACTTCATCATTATTTCACTTCCATTTCACCTTATTGAAAGGAATAGTTCATCAAGAATTTGTGATTGACTTCTGACAGAGTTCAGACCAAAACCAGGGTCAACTTAAGCTATGGCTTTCCCTGGGGAGTGGCCCCTCCTCCCCCCTGGTGATAGGTGGGTAACCAAAAATCCCAGATTTTGCAAAAATTTATACAGTTTCAGAGCTCATTCACACCTTTTTTGTGAGTAACCTTTCCACTGAGTGGCAGGTTTGGGGGAGGGGAATTTTGGGATTATGGGGGATTGGGGGGTAGATCACTCATTCCAGAGCCAATCAAGTGGATTTATTTCATTTTGTCAGCCAAGTACCGCAATGAATTATTCATCTTGGATGTTTGATGCCACTAAGGCCCTGAAAAAGCACAGAAAACCATGAAAAAAGGTGAAAAAATTGGTCAAAACTCATCCTTGACCCAACATTCATACATTCAGGCAGTATGCTACATGAAAAAATGGCCATTCATACCTTTTTGGTGAGTACCATTTGTGATTTTTGGCCAAAATTTTATACATTTTGGTCACCCACCTATATAGGGGGTCTCCGGGGTCCTGTTGCTTGTATAGCAAGCTACAAACCAGGGTACAAAGGCACCTTTGTCCTTTGGGGTGTTGCTTGCTGAACAAGCAACACACCAACAATCATAGTGTATAACCTCTTCCATTTTTGAGGATGATCAGTTATATGTTTGAAGAGCTTGAGTTCCCCCTCAAAGAAATTGGCTGTAGATTGAAGAAAGGAGGATTTGCATTTTTTTTTTTGAGAAATCGTAATGGGTCTCACTCAATCATAAATAAAACTGCTAATTGACATCATCTATAGAAAATGGTGGCCTGTATCTTAAATAACAAGATAGTGATGAAGATAAATGCAAAGAAGACAGATCCAAGTTGCAAAAGGTTGATCAATAGATTCATTCCTTCATCAAATAATTGTAAAGCTCAAATTCTAAGGGAAAGGATGTGAATATCAAAAGCACCACACAATGTGACAACTGAAACCTAAGTAGTGAGTAAGGAATATGAGTCACAAAAAGCATGTGAAACAAAGTAATTGTGTTTACAGTGAGACTTGGCACAGGCTAAAACAGAGGCTGGAGTTGTCTTCATGAGTTCATGGGGATGGACTGGCACAAATCTGGCTGTGTCTTGGTGACATGCAGCGGTTCTTCTCAAGAGCTGCAGCCCAATTGACCCTGTTTCCCTCCTTTGCTGCACACCAGGTGCGCTTGCCAAGTTGCAAAGTGTGTCAACAGGGGTTCACAGCTGACCCCCACACATGTCACACACTTCCGACTTGCACATGTGACATGCTCTCTTGGAGAATAGGGTCTTGGTGAAACAACTCCGGGTTTTTGGAGAATTGACTCCTAAAACTCCAGGACGTCGGCAATACCTGTTGACTCGTGGAAGAGCAGTGGTGGACGTAAAAACACTGCAGCGCACTTTTGGGAGTCAACTCTCCAATTTTGCCGTGCATTTTGGGAGTTGGCAGGATAATTTGAAAAAATGATCAAAAAAATTAATTACTCTGTAATGAGTGGGGCCAAGTAGCCCAAACTCTAGAAATAGTTAGTAAGTTACCTAATACATACTTCTGGAGCATATTAGCATCAAAATACCACCACAATTGAATGTGTTCTGGTGATTATTGTATAGATTTTGAAAACTAATTGTGTCACAGGACCTATTGAAGGATAAAAATTATTAAATAATGAAAGAAAGAACCTGCTAAGCTTTTTTTCAGCTAAAACTAGACATTGGAGGACTTCCCTTGGAATCTGTGGGGTGCTACAGAGTCAGATCTAGAGTTTAAATTCTAAACTATTTTACAAAGTTTTGCAGTGTGATTTAATTTTTGCTTTTGAATCTACACATTTGATTTTGTATCCACAGATCTGACTCTGTAGACCCTACAGAGTTGAAGGGAAGTCATCCATTTATAGTTGGCCAATGTGCCAAAATCATACCCTTCCAACTGGGACACATTACTCCTGTGGCAATTTCACAGATCACTTTTTTTACTTGGAATGACTTCCTCCAGAGCCCCAAAAAGCTCAAAGAAGCTTCATTGGAACCATAGAAGTTTGCTTTCAAGGCCAAGTCAATAGCACCTGCAAAGCACCCATTGAAAACCTCCTTGAACAATCCAGATTCACCTGCAACAACTGATCAATTTAAATTACAGCTGAGGGAAAATTTGAGAGGCAACATCAACTAGATATGATGAACTAGATTTGATAAGCAATAAAAATCAAGATGAAGAAGAAAAAAGTATTAAAAAAACAATGAGGAAAAAATGACTAATAATGTTTATATTCAGCTGGGGAGTTAGCTAAATCATTGAGAGTATCTGATAATTTAGCATTGGTTCAAGCTGAGTAACTCGGAAGTCGTGGCTTGGCTTTGACGCGTGGTCGCAATTTTTTGGGGATTGACTCCCATTCTCAGTTGCGTTTTTGGTCCAGCGACTCCCACTGGGGCTGCAGCTCAAATTAAAAAAAAAAATAGAGCCTCTAGGATTATCCTGCCGACTCCCATTTCTCAAGTGGAATTGGGAGATCGACTCCCAAAGGGTCGGTGAGTGGTCGGCACGACGTCCCGCAGCTTTGGGAGTCAATTCTCTAAAAACCGGGAGTCGTTTAACCAACACTGCGTGCAAAACTGTGTCATGAACACAGTACAGGTTACCCTGTCCTGCATGCGTGACATGACACGGGGGACCTGTAATATTACAGGTTGACCTTTCATGCAGGGAACCCGCTTGCCAGCTGTGTCACATGTCACGTGCGCAGTTGCTGTGCACAGGGGGTTCACAGGCCTGTCAGCCTCATGACAGCTGCATGACTTTCTGTCATGTAATCTGTGCGTGTCATGGCACGCGGGTGTTGCACATGAATCGTTACAGGACTGTGTAACCTGTAGCACATTCATGACACCATTTTGCACTCGGTGCAAGACCCGGAGAATCAAGGCAAAGCTTGTTTCTCCAATTTAATTAATTAATTGATTAATTGGCCAAAATAATTACAAGATGAACAATAACCACGAGGAAGACTTGGACGAGCAGCTGAAGACACCCACCACTGCCCACTACCCACCACAGTCAACCAGCAGCCACAACCCACTCACCTCATCCTCCTCCTACTCCACCATCACCAGCTCAACCCACAACCCGCCTCCCGAATACCTCTCTGGATCCCAGTGGCTGGTGGCCCACCCAGAACCAACCAGCACCACCCAGCAACAACCCTCCTCAGACTACAACAGCCCACTCCCAACCCACCCACTACTCAACATTCGAAACCAACCGAACAGAGCCTCACTCGAGATTCACATCCTACCATCCACCGATGCACCCAAATCTAATAACCACAACCATATCCAGTACGAACAAGAGTACTATCAACAATCGACTCACAATCCATCTAAGCATGACCCAACCCTCGATGACCCTCATGAACATAAACCATACCAACCCGAACCGCATCCCGACCATCACAGCGAGACGGATGCTGAAGGTCAAAGTTATGATGACTGTGAGTATTCTTAAAAGCAGGGACTCTCATTTGGGGTCACATTGTACTAACTTCATCCTCACCATCACAGATGACTGGGATAACGACGACGACTTGGAAGGAGACGCGCGCTTTGCTGACCTAAACGACGATAAAGATGCCGGTCATCATCATCGTCGTCGAACCTTGGCCCATCGCTTTTCACCCTACAGCATCGTAAAATGTAAGCGAAATCAACCCATTGCGACTAGCGACCTCAATCTTACTCTGTAACAATTTCTCCAAAAAAAAAAAAAAAAAACCTCAGTCTTAATTACCACTTTTATCGGCAACATCTTCCTGAGCTTAGTTTTTGTCATCCCACCTCTCATCCTCAGGTTGGTCTACCCTTTCCCATACAAAGATTGTCACATCTGTTGACTGATTTTCTCTTTCTCTTAAGATTCCATGGATTCTATGAATCTGGTGACAGTCCATCGGCACAAAACTCGAGATTCATCTACGACAATGTGGCCGCTTGGTTTGTCTGGGCGAGTTATAACATTTTGGCCAGTTGGGTGCTCCACATCTTGACCGAGCTCATTCCACGGGTATGTCCATATCACTTCTATTCAGATGATTCAATCGCCTAGTCAAGCATTCCTTTTTTTTTTATGATATAGGCTATAGTTTTGTTGGTTGGCGTGGTTTGGGGAGATGTGAATGAAACTATCAAGGGGCGAATAGAGACATTTCATACAGCCAAGCCATGGGTCAAAGTGATATTTTATTCTGCGATGTGGTAAGAGTTTCTCGCTTTGTGAGCCGTCCAAGGTACCGTGTGACTCACTCAGTTTTTGCCTGCAACTCCGTACCCTCACGTAGCTGGGGATCATGGGAAGTCATTTTTAGCGGCATATACCGCCTCTACGCTGTCACAAGTGATGGACACTATCGGGCCCCTTATACCGAAACCATTCACATCATTGTCGAGTTGTTCTTTTTTCTCATGTTGGTACTTTCATTGGAAAAATTGCTTTTGTTATCGATTGTAAGCTTTTCCTTCTGGATTCCAAAAAGAAACAAATTCCAAAATTGATCGCTGATTATGACCCACGCAGAGTATGAATTTCCATCAAGTGGCGTATGCCGATCGAATCCAAAAGATCACACGCACCTTTGCAGTCATCGATGACTTGAAAGATTACCGCCCCAAACGCAAATCTTTCGGCATGCCACCCAACTCACGCCGGGCCTCTGGAGGGATTTTAACTATGAAAGGACATGCAAGTAAAAAGGCAGTCCCTGATCCGCAGAGCAAGAGTAAATGGTGGTCCCGAAAAGGCGGCCCGAAACAGGAGTCGCATGTCAAGGAGAAATCAGTAGACCATCCGGGAGCCCATCCGCCAGCAGAAGGCCTGACTGATTACGAAGCCCACATGCGCGAGACAGACCGGTTCACTGCTGAGTATCAGAAAGATATGCCTCAACAGGAATCCAAACGCCCCTCGAAAGTTTTCCGTCGGAATTCTCAAACAACGTTTGCCAACCTGGCTCAACGAGGTGCTTCTGCCGCCAAGATTGCCCGAGCAGCGATGAAGGACCCCATTTCGGTAGTCGGCAAGAAATCCGGGCTCAAGCTGGACGTCAACAATCCCGCAGAGGCTAGGAAATTGGCACGCAAGATCTACTTCGGATTCAAGGCGGATTCGAATCGTACATACTTGATCCCGTCCGATTTCTATCCCGCCTTCCCCACTCACGAGCTTGCCAAGGAGGCCTTTTCTATCTTTGACTCGGACGGGAATGGAGATATTAGCCGGACGGAGGTGAAAAATGAAATCTTCCGAGCCTACAAGGAGCGTCGCGCGTTAGCCAACTCTTTACAAGACGTTGGTCATGCGATCGGTAGATTAGATCGGATCATGATGGCCATGGCAGGCATCGTGTTTATATTTATCGCGCTCTCGGTCGTCGGAATCGACTACTCGAAGGCGTTGACCTCGGTGTACACGGTTGGGATCGCCGCGGCGTTCATTTTCAAGGAGACCGCCGGGAACGTGTTTGATGCGATCATTATGGTCTTTTGTACCCACCCTTACGATACGGGCGACCGGGTGATCATGGAGAATGATGGAGTGGACGAAGTCTTGGTCGTCAAACGGATGGGACTGCTAGTGACGGTCTTTTTACGATGGGACGGAACGGAATGGTTTGCGCCGAACTCTTTGCTAGGGCAGAAGTTCATCATCAACCTACGACGAAGCTCAAATCAGTTTGAGAATGCGACGGTCCAGTTCGGTTGGGACACCCCCTTAGAGAAGCTAGACCAATTAGAGGAGAAGATGAACTTGTGGCTGCAGACAGACGAGCAGCGTCGGTTCGAGCCGGGCACGGCCTGCGTGATCCAATCGTTGGTCAACCAGCAGTACATGGAGATCACCATTGGGATGACGCATCGAGAGAACTGGCAGGACTGGGGAGGGCGCTGGAACCGAAGGACGGCGTTCCATGCGGCGCTCAACTACTACACCCGAGAGCTGGGGATCACCTTCTACAACTCGGAACAGCCGGTCGAGATGACGAATGCAGCCGCGTTCAAGGAGCAGCTGTTGAACCCGTCCTTTAACGACGACGAAGACAACGACGAGCAGCTCGGGGACGACGAATCGGACATCCGCCTGGACCGCTCCACCCGCTCCAACAACCATCCTGGATCCTTCCAGTCTAACCAACAGCAGGTTGATAATGCCTCCCTTATCAACAAGAAGGGACCTTCTGTCTTCACCTCTGCTACCGAGCGTCTTCCCGAAGCGCTCGGCTTCTCTGCGCCTCCCGAATCCGGGACCGGCATGCGCAAGCGCAAGAAAATCTCCAAGAAGAAGGCCATGTTGGGTGATGCTTAATCAGCTGCTCTTTCCTTGAGCACGACCTACTCCGTTCGCCGCGAATAAGGAAAACTTAAACCGTTGCTATTCCTTCGACTCACGATGCTTATGGTCCTACGTTATATCATGGCATCTGATCGCCCTCACTCAATCGAACTCGCTCCCCTTTTTTCATCTCTTATCCACTCCTTTGAATGAGTCAATCAACCATTCTCATCGTCTATTTTTATTTCTCTTTTATGCTCCCGCATATCCAGCCGGGGGGAGTATTTTGTCTGTCTTGATTTTTCTGCGAACCACTGGTGAGATGTCGTGTGTACCTGCCTCTCTGCCACCTTATCATCTCATGAATAATGCCTGGCACTTGATATACTTTTTTTTTTTTTTAGATGGACCATTCATTGTATTTGTATATAGATCGATGATAGACGTGTATATAAAGATTGGTAGACCTTTTCTTTCGCGTGTTCGGCCTGTGAGCTTGTTATCCCTATCTTCCTTGTTTCCTTTCTTGTATCGTTTGCCCTTTTTTTGTCCTGGATTAGTCCTGGCGGCTGTATAGAATCGGATGGGTGTTTGCCATTGGCAATGTGTATGTAGAACTTTTTGAAGATGTTATATTCTAACTCCCATTGACTTTCACAGCATGGTGTTTTTTTAATCTCTTTTGCGTCTACGGCTTTCCATGGGGAAGAATTGCTATTGAACAGTGATGTGGATAGTACATAAATAAATATTTACATATCATGTTGATGATGGAGTGGGCATTCACGGAGATTTAGTTGTGAGGTTTGCTCCAAATTCTCCGCTCTGGGTGATTACCCAGAAACCAAAACACAACCAGCCAGAATCCCAGGAAGAAGAGGACAGCGAGGATCGCAGTGTCGATGACCATCATCCGATTGAGCGCCAGGCCGTCGACGCCACTTTTGCACGCACTCGCCCGGAGGGTTCATCGGCACGCTGGCACCAGTCGGCCTGGAGGTTCTTGGCATGAGACCGGCCGACCGGTCCGGCGGGGCGGCCGGTGCTGCCCACATACAACACCGGCGGGATGTCGCTCAAGCTCCTCGTCCGCTAGCCAACAGGGCCCTTCCTCTTCTCCCTCTTGGACGGATGGCGTGGCTGCCCAGGCCGTTTTTGGCTCGCTCGGCGGTGTCTTGATCCTAGGATTTGGCGGGTCAGTCTCTACATCAATAAACACACCGGGCTTTTCGATCGATCGCACACAAAACTCACCGTTTCCCCTGTTTGACCCATCCATGAAACAAAGATATCTCTATCACACTTGGTATGCCCCTACCCTCCTCCTTTTTTGTTCAGCCCCTGGGCCGCGTCCGCCGGGTCTCGTTCTGCTGCACTCGTGTGACGTCGTTCTACGTTGACAGGTACAAGTACTCAGTCCTGCAGAAGATGGCCGTCGCATTTGAGCCTGGTGAGTACCCATGCATGAACGGAGACCAACACACAAGATCGGAAGCAGCTTAGCTGAAGCATTTTTCTTGTCCGCCCAACGACACGGAAAAAAATGGTCCATAAAAAAAACGATGGAAGGTTATGATCCAGTGCTAGTCTTAGATAAAGCTTCGCAGCGGGTGCCCAACAAACCTGAGCTCTCTCGACCGAGCTACAAGTCCGCGTCCGAATCACATGAGGGTCAAGAGGAAGACGAAGAGAGCGTCGAGGAGATCACTTGGATCGCCCGCCATGAACAAGAGCTGATCGACCAGATCATACATGGAAAATTGGCCGGCCAATATTGGCTCATCACCGGTATGTAACTATTCGATTTCTTCCCTCCAACTATGTATGTTCCCCCTCCATTAATCCTTTCTCGCTAGGTCCAAAGGGCACCGGCAAATTCTCGCTGATCGCGGACGCAATGACGCGTAACCAAGCCGATGGTAATTCTATTCCATTCTTCCTCAACATCCAGCCGTATGTATGTTGTTGTGGCGTTGATCAGAACCTAGTCTCACACAATCCCCATTGACGAATATGAAATTGGAACAAAAAAAATCGTACGTGGAAGAATAGGGGTCGCGGTGTGTGAGTGTAGTGATAACCTGGAGATCTTCAGGCTTCGGTTGGGCAAATGTCTCAACTTCGAATACGCCGAGGATTATATCGGCGGCTTGTTCTCCAGAAGAGATCCTAGGGAAGGCGGGCCGTTGGTTGACATCGAGGTGCGAATTTATTATCCAGGATTCCCTCGTCAAATACACCCCTTCATCACTTCATGGCTTCGAGGAGCTGACTGATTCCACCTTCTTATTGCTGTCCGATTTTTATTTCTATCAGCGCGCCTTGAATAAGCTAGAAAAGGTAAATAATTTATTTTTCGTGGACACGTCTTGCCCATCGGTGATAGGTTGACGCATTTTATACCATATAATTACTTGAAGGTTGCGGTTGATTATCATACGAAAAACTTGCGACCATTGATCTTAGTTTTCAACAATATCCAGTTCAGTAGTATGAATTGCGGCTTTTGCTACCCTAGCGAATGAAGCATAGCCTGATAAATTTCGTCCGCGAATGTTTGAAGCCATTTACGACAGGACGAGGGCTCGTACAGCCTATTATTGCAGCTGCAGCAACGAGCCGAGTCGTGGTCGCAAGCGGGGATTGTGACGTTCGTATTCTGTTCGGATGACCATTGGCCGTACGCTTCGCTGAAGAAGAACGCGTCGCGGATGTCGGTGCTGACGGTGAAGGACTTGACCAAGGAAGAGGCCGTCCGGGCCATCCGTACCGAGCGCAAAAAACTCTGGGCTGAGTCCCGTCCAGCTAACGATCCCGACATCGAAACCGTTTGGCGCTTGGTCGGCGGTAGGATCGCTCATCTGAGTGGCTGCATGAAACATAAGGATATGATCCATGCTGCCAAACTTATCATCGAAAGAGAAAAGCAATGGCTGCTTTCTCGAATCGGATTGATTGTGGTCTGTTCAAACATTCTTCTCCTTACCTGAGTTTCTATGCACTGTGTAGAATCTCGAAAACCTAAGCGTCCATCATGTGATTTCTTTTATTAGGACTGCGACGATGGTAAGGGATTCAAAGCCCAATGAAAACTTCTTGTCGAGAGGTTCTGATTGAAGATCAACATTTTTTTATGTAACTTTCCTCAGACGTGATGGACGAACAGAAATGGTCTTCTTCCTCTTTCCTGCTGATGCAGGCCCTGGTCAAGAATGCTGATGAAGCGGCTGCATCCGAACCCGACTCGGTCAACCAATCTAATTACCCAAAGGGAATCCCTTACTCTGAGGCGCGTCAGGTCATGGTAAGTTTTCACACCACTGTTCTTCCAAATGGTTGTATCTCTGTTTATCTACATCATCTGGTTCCAATATTTCGAAA
The DNA here is from genome assembly GCA_002873125.1 of Puccinia coronata f. sp. avenae. NCBI lineage: Eukaryota > Fungi > Basidiomycota > Pucciniomycetes > Pucciniales > Pucciniaceae > Puccinia > Puccinia coronata. The sequence continues at coordinate 86,796 of PGCI01000340.1, read as the reverse complement.
TATATACCGATCAAATACTATTGCTCCTTGCCCCCGTTCAAATAGACTCGGACCGACTTCCTTTCACAACTTGATCACGAAAACATGATTGCTATTGATACTGATTATCAGTAAGTGTAGGGACATTCTTGATGAAGACCCCATCAATTCAACAGGCAAATAATTAACGATGGGACTTTCGCCCTATGTTGTTCCCCGGAAACAGCATCAAGCCCAACTCGATCGTCATGTTGAATGTCATCCGAGAGCTGTGTAACGAGCCGGATTTCCAGGAACGTTTGGATAGCGTGTTGCAGCGCATCAGCGATATCGAGAGTCTGGGTCGGACGCGTGAACTCCTCTGGAAATCGGTATGTCCATCACCCACATCTGTTTTTTCTCTTTGGTTTTGTGGGGGAATATCGGGTGGATTTTTTTTTTTTTCAATTCTTGCTTACCATCATGTGCGTTGACTTGTAATTTGGTGCTCATTGTCTGTTGTCGGCCTTTCTTTTTTTTCATGTGTCGGTCTAGGGCAAGGACGGCCATGGGATCATGAATATCAAGATCGAAGACCAGCGACAGGTCTAGGCGGTGATGAGACTCCGGGTCAGAGCACTAGCACTATTGTACTACATAGACAAATCCACTCGTCTCTATTACTACCCATCCGATTAAAATTGTTCGCGACTGCTCTCTCTCTCTCTTTCTTGAAGAAGATAGTGGTCCGGTTAAGACTACATCCTGAATGTTGTGAATTGTATCAATGATGAAATTTTCACCAGTCCTCTCTGATCAAGGGAATCTCTTGGACGTTCAATGGAAACAAACTTAACGGTCACACGACGGCCATTCTTTATCAACGAGGAGGTCGTTGATTTCAGTCAATCTTGAATCACTGTTTTATTGATTAAAACATGATCAGATTGTGACCTTATCAACTTACCCGACACCACCCGTCTAAGAATATGTTGTGCAGTGCCCGGCAATATGTTTTCATTACAGTTTACTTGGAAATAGACATCACAACACACCAATGTGAAATCCTGAGCTTTTGCACAAAGGTAGAAAAAGTTCCCAAAAGAATGAATATAAATGAAAATTAACAAAAATTTCAATGCATGATGGCTTAAAAAAACATTTGAGGTATCTGAACTTTGACAACTGCTTGATTAATTTTTTCATCAAAAAAGTGAACAGTGGGTCAGAAAGCAGGGCATCTGAAAGAGGTAATGAAAATTTGAAAATCCAAAAATTTTTATGTATTTGATCTTTTTTCCAACAATTTCCTGGTCTTGCAAACTGGAAAAATCAAAAACACCACTGAGATTCTAAAGAATCACAATTTCAACCGGTTTTTGGATATGTCCTGCAAGTTTACTCTTCAATATGTTAAAAAATTTCAAAATCTCATCAAATTATTCAGATGCCCTGCTTCCTGACCCACTGTTCACTTTTTTGATGAAAAAATTAATCAAGCAGTTGTCAAAGTTCAAATACCTCAAGGGTTTTTTTAAGCCATCATGCATTGAAATTTTTGTTAATTTTCATTTATATTCATTCTTTTGGGAACTTTTTCTACCTTTGTGCAAAAGCTCAGGATTTCAAATTGGTGTGTTGTGATTTCTATTTCCAAGTAAAATGTAATGAAAACATATTGCCGGGCACTGTGCATCACGACTCGTGGAGTGCTTGTAAACTCCCTTGAGAAAGAGTCATATGACGTTAGGTCCAACCAGCTGTAGAATACTACTGGCTGGGCTGGGGGTTTTCTTGATTCCATCGATCGGAGAGTTTTCGTGCCCTTTCAAGCTATTAAAATTTTGAAATAGAGACACATGACTCATTGTTCAACCACCCATGACGTTTGTAAACAGGATGAGCGCTCAATTGCTCGAGAGTTGAGGACCTTCGTTGGATGGCCTGGACCTCCTTAATTCACCTCTCAATCCGGGTAACTCTTCAGAAATGTGTAGTCGTTGGTTGCCCACACCCTTCATGCCCCCCCTCCTCCCCTTTATTCCGCTCCGCTGGCGTCTACCAGTTGGTCAATCCGCGGTGCAGCCATGACCTCACAATGGCCCAAGGGAGTAACTTTATATCCCTGTGGAAGATTTCCCTTATGTATACACATAGAGAAGGTTCGTCTCAATTTCCAATTGCTTCAGTCTTGACTCTTGACTACATAGTCTTGACTTTCTCTCACATTTCCCTCATTGCTTCACCCCACTTCCAAGATTCAACTTGACTTGGCTTGGCTTGTTTGAAGTTCTTTGTCAAATTTCTGCATACTTAATCATAGGCCTGCACACATTGCACACCCCTACCATATCGACCCCCTTTTAAGAACACAGAGCTGGAATATGTTCAAGTTAATTGCGATACTTTGGATGGCGGTTCTAGGAACGACGTATTGTGGTAAGTCATGCCATTCAGTAACTCTTGTTGGCTTCAAAATATACGTCGATTTTATTAAAAGAAAAACTTAAGAAATATATATGAGACTAATTGATTATTTTTTTGTCAACAAAAATGTATGACATTGTTGGTCTTATTAGCGGTTACGCCCACTGCACCAGGACCCAAGCAAGTCTTCAAGGAAGGACAGAATTGTACTCTCTCTTGGACACTCGACACCTCCAACAAATGGAAAAATTTCTCAGTGGATCTCATGAGTGGCTCTAACTTCCAGATGAATATCGTGACTAACGTTTTCAAACGGATGGATGGCACCAAGGGAAGAACCAGCTTCTCGTGGACTTGTCCTCAAGTCATTCCAAACTCCGCTGTCAGTCCTCCTCCGTCCCGTTCCGTTTGTTTGATCCATCTGCTGGTTGCTGATGAAAGGGGAAACAATCACGACATTAGATTTACTTTTATCAATTCAATCAAGTAGGCCAAGACTCCGGATGGACGACTCGGTTCACCATTGCTTCTCCTAGCGGAAAAACAACACCGCCTGAACATGCTAAGTAAGAGAGCAACCTCGCTTACACGTACCCTCCACAATTTTCAGAAGATACATAAACCCCTCTAACAATTTTGTGACTTGTTCTCTCAGGCAACCGGATGGAAAAGCTATACCTTGGGGGGTTGGAGGATTGAGGACAAAATGAATAAGGGTTGACATTTGATCATGATGAAGGATTCATTCCAACGATGATCTCCTCGGTGGCTCCAGTCAATCTGCTCTGTTTCTCAAGGAAGGTTCTGTGATAGCTTTGATTCTCCCCTGCAGACAGTTCTGCAACCAACTCAGCTAGCCTGACATCGTCTGATTATGCGGTTGCCCATTTCAATCTTTTCATGTATTTCCATCTTTTTTTTCTACTTCACACCTTCCAAGAGTTAATTATTTGTTCAGTTCAGCGGTACATACCTTCGACTCTCCCTTTTCGCTGGTGTTGCTTCGGTCATGTCACAACTCTTGAGGTGCCTGTTCCTTGCATGTCACATTCTACACCAGTGTACCACTTCCCTCACATATTTATTTACAATTCGAAAGTTTTAAGAAACAAACCAATGGAACGATGAAAACAGAACGCGATAATGAACCCCCGCCAAGCATCACTGAGATCTAGTCATCGTTCGGCTGCACCAGTACATTCCAAAAGACCCGCATCCGATGATGACACAACTTCCAAAAAATCACGAACTAGCAAGAAATCTAAAAAGTCGTCTTCCGTTGCTGCCAACAAACCGGATATCTTTCCTAGTTACGAATTATTAACCAAGTTGTCTGACCCTGAAACCTACCAACGTGCGCTTCTCGTGAAACAAGAGCAAAAACGGGAACTGGTGGACCTCGATCAATTACTGACAGCCACGGCGTATGGGACATCTGGAGATCAACGAGCAGATCCGAAGGATAGATTATTGAGTGTACTACGATGGAAATTACTTCGTGGACAATTCAGGCCAACTCTTCCTGCTTTGGTCGCACAGAAATCGTCTGAAGAAGTAATTCGACGCGTCGATAAAGCGCTGGATCTGTTGGCCAATTGTCAGACTGTTGATCAAGCCATCCAATCCGATGCTACAAAGACGATGTGTGAGCTCAGAGGAGTCGGACCGGCGACGGCGGCCGGTGAGCTTTTATTCCTATATTTGGCTTGTCTACCTCTTACGGCGTTGAGATTTGAAAAGGAAAAAAAAAGATGGGTGGTCACATGGAGGAAGATGGCTGAGCGAAACCAACCGCGGTGCGTTCTTTCCTGGCTTGATCTCAGCCTTCCTGTCATTCGAAGCGCCCAATTTAATCCCGGTGTTCTCGGACGAAGCGGCCTCCTTCTTCGAAAGTAGCTTGGGACCAATCAAGTACACCCTTCCTTATTACAAGAGATATGTCGAGTGTATGCAAGCCAGTCTTGCGGATCTCGTGAGCCGGGATGATGGCTGGAATCTAAACCGCTTGGAAAAGGCTTTGTGGTCTTTTAGAGTACTTCATAAGTTTCTCCCCGATCAAGAATGGCGTCAACTCATCGATGTCACTCACCTCTCCCCCCAAAAAGCTTCTACCTCAACAGATAATAATAAAACACTCAATCAGTCAGAAAATTGTTAGATTTGCAGGGGGGCTTTCAGCTTCCGCCTTTTAAAATCAATACCCTTTCTGCCTAAATTAACCGATCATACTTCTTCCGATGAACCAATTTATCTCCTTACAGTGTTTTCTCCCCCAATGATCTATGTCAAATTGGGTTGTTACAAATTTGTAAAATATACTTATCAATCATCTTATAATACAGGGTGACTGTGAGGCACATCGAGCTGACCTATAAATTGTAAATGGTGAGAAATGTATCTATTGTCTGATTGAAAATGATGAGTGAATCGGTTGCTTTTGAGCATGGTGTCAACAAATTTGAAAGAGGATTTCCTTTCTCAAATTCCTTCATTGAGAAAGTGGAGAACTTGCTCACTTCCTGCACTATCTGCTTGGACACAATGCTTTGGTCAGTGGTCAAACCAAAGTGTCAGACCAGTACTTGCATCCAAGACCTTCCAGGATGCTAAACCTTTTAGACAGCACCTGTCCAACTACTGGTCAGAATAAGTGGCTTTCTCAATTAATATTGGTAGTGTTGCTCAAATTCCTTGACATATTTTTATTTAATAAATATTACACTGATATTTACAACACTTCAAGACAACTTATCTTATCCAGCCACCTGAATGAGATTAATTAAAACTCCCTACCTAATGCTAAGTACCATCAACTCAAGTTCTAAAAACTCAAAGCTAACAGATATTTTATTATTATTGCCACATCAGGTGGTGGTGTTGTCAATCAATAGAGGTTATCACTCATCCAAGATCTATGGTTTGATCCAGTGTCCACATTGGTCTTTTTGGAACATTTGGTAGTTCTGGAGATAAATGTTGTGCAATATTGAAGAAATGCAGACACTCAAAATACAATTTGAAGAATTGATTATTGTCATCTCACAGTCTGAACTTCTTCATCATAAAGACAAAATAACAGTAATAACTAACTTAATGATGAGCTGAATAAGAAGGCGAAATCAAATTAAGCCAAAAAACCCTTCAATTTTTCAAATGAAAGCTCTAAAAAATAAGAAGGAGTCTTTTCAGGAATCATAATGAGGTGTACTCATTTCTGTTTTGACTAAATAGAAGTATTGATTCATGAAGGAGAGATGGCTTGAGGCATAGGGGGGGAAATCCAATCCTTGATATGCACCTGGATAAAATTCATGAAAGGGAAGCAAAATAATGTTTCATAAATGATCTGAAAAAAAAAAATGATTTGATAATAAAAAAACTCACTTGAAACACCCTCTGTGTAAGTTTTGAAATAGAGTGGAAAAATATCATATTGAAAAATCTTTTGGTAGTCTGAAGATTTGCATCAAATTTTATTATTTCATTGAACCACTCTTTTCTGTTTTTACTCATCCAGAATTCCAACAAATCCCAAGAAGAAGCATATAAAGTTGATCTTGAAGAGTTTTTGATATTTTTTTCTAAATTGGTTCTTATTGAAGAAATATACCCACTCTCTTCTGTCTGTTCTGAATCTGATGTTTTTGTCCCAAAAAATGTTTTACAAACCTCATATGCCTCTTCCAGTTCTGACAGACTATCAATCTTATTTTTCCTTGGGACAATTCTCTTTATCATCTTTGATTTGGCTAGGAACAGTAGCAAAAGTACTCTGGTTGATCCTTCCACCCAATTAATTTTGATAAAAAAAGATTTGAAGTCATCATTGATTTGCCGCCACCAGTATTCATACCAAATGGATATGTTTGTTAACAAAATATTTATCGATTCTTTTTGGAGATTGGAATTCAAATTTTGATGTTTTGGCAATGTTTTAGGTGTAGTTGATCTGTTCAATGGACAAAGGTTTGTGCGATATCGGACAAACTCCACTTCGGTCATGATCAGCTCTTCTACTTTCAGCTCTTTCATCAAGTTGAATAAATTCGTCATTTTCTTTTCATCACCTTGGGAATTTCGGCAATCAATGAAGACTTCTCTGTCAAACTTGAATATTTTCTCTTCTTGTCTTTTTCCTTGAGGAGGAGCGGAATTCTTAACCTCGGTCAATTCATGTGATAGTATTTTGAGGGGTGAAGCTTTTGGGATGGTTGGTGATGGATGAGAATCAAAATTTTGCTGGGCGGTAATAATGCCATGGTTGAATGGATCAAACATGCTGCCTGCGCTCCCATAGAGTAATTCTGGACCTGAAAAAGCGTTTGATGAATACTCTTTGTACAAAGCTATCTGCCCATTCTTTCTTTCATCTTGCTCCACATGAGGCCACATGTGCACGCCCATTAGTTTGATTTCTTTAGGTGTTGCTTGGAAATCACTCGGTGCAAGCATGTCCAAAACTCGAAAGTCAGCCTGACTGTTTTCCATATGTGAGGCCCTGCGCTTGGAGCTTTGGCGGGAAGTTTGTCCCAAATCCAGTCTTGTTATAGAATTTCCAGTTCGCATTCCTCCAACGAAATCATTAATATTCTCTGATTCTTTTCTTTTAAACGAGGTGAGGCTGACTTGCGGATTTCCTTCTAAATGGGACGACGGGACTGGACTTCTCATTGCACCCGTTTCAGAAGTAGCCGACAAATTCTCTTCTAATATCTTGGATCGATATAGATAGCCATCGGGATTGTTATTCCAGCCACCAGGGAATTCAGAATAAATCTCACCTGTTGGTGAAGGAATTTGCGGCTTCCCACCAAAGAAGAGACGCTCCTGAGAAGTGCTTGACAACTCATCCATGGCATAGCAGCAGACAAAGAGAAGATGAAGAGCTAACTGGCGATACATCTCGGCTGTGATATTTGTTACACAGTGCTTTGGATGAGATCTGGGGAGATTATATAAATGTTGCCGAAGAAGCGACTGTAAGAAAACAGTACCCAGGAGGCCGAATTTCTTTCCCTGATGATCGGCTGCTGGTCGAGTCCAAGGTCACCTTTGAGGATCATATGTAGGTTAAGCGGCTGAAGTGGCACTTTCAGACTTGTGTGCGATTGCGATACATACCTGAGGCTGTGAATAATTAGGGAGCATGTTGCAAATATTGGCTGGGCCTATTGGTCTCATCGGGTCTTGGCTTCAGTAACAAATGTATTGTGCGGGGCAACCCATTGTCTAGCCCAGGCCATTGCAATGAGTTATGAAACGTTACCTCAGGCTCAAGGATAAGGCGATAGATAGACTCTTAACTTCATATTAATTAAATGAGCCCCTTTATAAGGCCTCATTTGCCTGAGGCTTTTCTTCCTGTAGAAAAGATGCTCCAGTGCCTACAGTGCCGGACGTCACTTTTGTGCTAGCCCTTGCCTGCAAAAGATTTCAATAAAATTGGGAGCTTTCATTGTTTACAAATGTCACTGAAAATAAACCAAAGTGACATTTTTGAGCTCTACAGAGCTGGAGGATTCCAAAAATATGTACCCCAAGTCTGTGGCATTGCTCAAAAAAAAGTTCCGCCTTTTTGGTCAATCAGATTTGGGACATACAGGCTTATAGGCCATAGTATGGCCATATGGGGGGGCATTATGGGTATAAGATTAATCTTAAGTACATATTATCCATTCAAATTTGGTTTTTAGAGCATTTCCATGCTGAAATGTATGTAGACAACAGAGAAGGAAAAAGCTTTAATGGAGGACTTCCCTCCACTTGGAATTCCAAATGTACACGGTCTCATTCCAGATTCCAAACCTTATTTGGTGGTGAAAATCATTGACATTTAAGTTCCCACCACCAAAAGAGGTTTGGAATCTCATTCCAGAAAGGTCAAATTTGTAAATCCCAAGCAAAGGGAAGTCCTCCAGTACCATTTCTGTTGACATAAGCATTTTTTTTCTTGAGTAAGTGTCTCTATTTTGGTAATTTTCTACTGAAAACTGGGGGTTGCAGTGGACACTGGGTAGCAGCAGTTGTTTGATGCAGGTCTCAAGACCTGCAAGCAAAACATAAAGGAGTTGGGGGTTTGTCTCCTAGCTTGGTTTCTGTATCCAACCAGGCATCTACCAGGGCTGGCTGCAGCTAGCCTAACTAAGCCTCTCGAACGGAGGGTCCGGGGGACCCGCCCGGAGGGCTCTCCCTAGGAGAGGCTTATGAGTTATCTCTGGATTCTGGCATGGGAGCTTCTTCTAATTTCAGGAATTTCATCATAATTTGTAATCAATTGTAAATAGAGCCAATACTATGCGTCTGGGGGCCCATTGGTTTGGATCCAAGATAGCCAGACATCTTGGCTTCAACTTGGCCTCCTCAAAATTTTAATCCACCCGGTACTTCTCTCTATCCAAGAGATTTTAAAATTATGTTGGGTTTTCCCAAAATCCAACACTCAGAATATGTACTTGCGCAATTATGTCAAAATGAACTGCTCATTCTGGTACATCCAGTATGAGGCGTGCTGTAGGTGTGTATGCCTTGGTGTGTTTTTATCTCCATAAGCCATGTACTATGCTTTATGCGTAGACGTGCGTCCGTACAGCTCTGGATACATGAAAACAAGTGACCGGATGATAAAAATCCCAATCTTTGCGGTAGCTTGCCTTGGGAAAGAAATGGTGCAGCGTCATGAAAAGGATGGCAAAATGTGCGCCCAAACTGAGGGTTCAACATGCCAAAAAGGCATTAAAGACATGTTAGTGGAAGTGTGTCAAAAATACCATTCAAAAAAACCCCCACCAAAGCGTTGGAAACGCTCACGCCAAAAAGTTGACATTACATACAAGCCCCTCCTTCGGAGGCCTCGCAGGGCGAGGGGCGCTTCGCGCCGCCAGGCAATACCTGGCCCTCTGAAGCAAGGGGATTGGGTTAAGCTAGGCTGCAGTTGGCGCTGGCAGTCGTTAGATGCCGTTCTCAAGACCTGCAATCAATGAATGCGCCAAGTATGTATGTATGTACAACCTTGATGGAATTTGTTGCCCTTTTTTGTTTCTGTATGTATCCAACAAGGCATCCAGATTCGAGACTCCGAGAGGCTCTGTGGCTGAACTCGGGCGCGGCCAAAATTTGCCGTCTCCGAATCCATACGCAGGCTTTTCGGATTGGCTGTATTTCTGCACCCCAAACCGCGAGGGATCACTTGGACTTGACTCCATCGCTGTTGAGTCCTCCGGTATATACAATGCCCGGCAGTAACTTTTCGCCAAAGTTGTTAGCGACGCGCGCAGTCCACGACGAAAACTTATTGCCGGCCACTGTACATACATACGCGGGTCTATGTATCCAGGGCGCATGCACTTTGGAGCTCTTTTAGCGCTTCCCGTCTCTGTAACAACCAATGGCACTAAGAGCTTGCAAGAGAATACAAGCAAGCCTGGCGTAGGTTGTGATATTACGAACCCTGACACAAGACCAACTGTACACTTGAGCAGCGCCATCAGGATGGCCTGAATTTGCAAAACAAGCATAAAAAGGTAGCCTAGTGCATGTCTGTTCAAGTATTTCCTTTCCCCTCCCCCCCGCCCTGACAGCAAGAAAGTGTTTCACATTCATCTTCTTTCCCTCTTCAACTTCCCCTCTTACTTAGCCTTTGCCTTTGAAAACACTGACCTATCAAACCGATGTTTTTCTCGAGTTGGATTCCATGCGCTCGCATGATTTCGGCACTTATTGTACTTGTACTTATAACCTTGGCCTCGGTTCCGACTGCAGTGGAAGCTCAATCTAAACAGCGATGCGGCAATATGTACTTTGATCATGGCAATGGAGGCGAAACTAACATAGCCGGTAAGATATAATGGGCTAGACTTGTCAAGATGCATGCTCTGTTCGGATCCTAATCCTTCTTGAAAATCTCGAAACTGTTCATAGACTGCACGAACGACGGTAATGTCGCTTACAAATGCGATCTTGATTCCTGCCATGGAGGCGAAGGGGCAGGTAATCCGAGGACTCACCCCAGTGAGCTACAATCTTAACTTTTCAACCCCTTGAGGTGTTATAAACAAAGCCAACCTATGTAGGCTTGATCCGGCTGACCTGTATTCACTCTAAACGACAGTGTCCAACTTTGCCTTTGTCAAATGCAGCAATGCTGACCTCAATGGCAACCCCATCAGCAACCCCGACAAGAGAGTTTATGTATATAATTTTGGATTTAACCGAGCTACAAACAGATTAGGTTAGCCGTGTTTCTTTAGAAGAGATTATTTCCGTAGCCTCTCAAAGCTCAATTCCACACCCCATCCTATCTCATAGACGTATTGGGATACACCAAGCCTACTAAAAGTAATGTGACACCCGCCCATTTCAACTGTGATGGTAACACAGTCAGACCTTGTAAGTCCTCGCGAGCTATGGTGCATCTGGTTTCCGGGCTGACATTGTTCTTGTACTCATGACATCAACCCATGACAGGGTGTGACCGTTGTTACCGGGCTTAATATGAAGAGAGCGCTAGTCATTCCAACAATTAACATGCTGGCCAGCAAAACCATTGCGCATGGCTTCTTCGATAGACCGGACAAAACAACAGGCGCGCTTGATTAGACGCCCCCCCCCCCCTCTTGATTCCAAATGAACACTCATTTACTTAGCCGGATAGATGCTGGTTTTCACTTTTGTTTTTTCTCCCTATATCTCCAAAGTTTCTTGATTTCTTTTTTTTTGAAATTTATCAAGCAAATCAAGACAACCGGTGTGTAGCTTGAGTGAATTGAAAACAAAAAAACTGATTCGGGACACCCCAAGTCGGACTTGAGTCAAGTCAGAGGAATGCTCTAACTTAACACAAATCCCTCCAATCGGAGGGCCTGGTAGCCCCAGCGGGCGCGAAGCGCCCGTCACCTCCTCTCCTACGGAGAGCCCTCCAGGCGAGTCCCCCGGATCCTCCGTTCGAGAGGCCTTGTTGAGCTAGAGGAACGCTCAGGGTTGTTGGCACAAGTGAGCCACCTCAAAAAAGACCTGCGGAGGCGCCTCGCGCCGCCAGGCTGAGGGACTTGCGCTCAGTTCGGTGAAATACTCGACCACTTCGACCTCAGCCACTTCGAGGCGTCAGCAACCGTCCTATGTATACAGCTCCGCTGCGATCCAACAGTCCTGGGTTCATCCAACCGTCGCAAAGGATGCAGGGGCCTGATGGGGCTGGCAGTCCCGAGCCCGGTGAGGACCAGGGCTGGCTGCCGTTGGCACTGGGAATCGTTGGATGCAGGTCTCATGACCTGCAACTTCAAGCAAAGAAATATGTAACGGAGTTGGGATTCACCTCCCAGTTGTGTTCCTGTATCTAACAAGGCATCCAGGCTCCGAGAGGCTCTGAGGCTGAGCTCGAGTGTGCCAGCCCAAAAAGTTATCGACTCCGAAATACACCGCGGTTGCAGGAAATTAAGTTTCGGCAGGCGGTTTGACGGAATGGGAAAATCGCCAGTCGTTCCCAGGAAACTGGCTATAGGGCTAATTTTAGTAGTTGAGAACACATGCTGCGCACTGTAATCGTATGCGATGATGAGACGACAGATTCCGGAGAGCTCGTCCGGGTGGTCTTGTGAATAATGACGACCTGTGGTCAAACAGTACTGCCTGTTTGGTTCCAGGCTGGCAAGCTCTGCCTGCATGGACATGCGCGGCCTCTAGGCTGCGCGCTCCGGCAACTACACCGCCAAAAAATGAACAATTTTTTCCTGGTTCCACATGACTTATGAACAACATGTGGTTGATTTGTGCATACATTATAACTAATCAAGTGTGTGTACAATGCACATAGAGAATATAAAATCAGAGTGGGAAGATCACTACAGCAAATATGCCCCGAGATTACCTTTTGGTCAATTACAACCCCTTTGTTATATATATATATCGCTGACAAAAAGCAAGGAGAAAATAGATAAGAGTTTTTAGGATTTGGATAAATATATGATGATCCGAGAATAGTGTGGCCTTTGTATGTATAAATATCTTATGTAATGCTACTGTTGACTGGTAAATCGAATTGATCCGAAAGATTGTAGCCAGAAGTGGTGGTAAGATTGCGAGCAGCCAATTGGTTGGCCATAAAGCTGCTGTCAAGAGAACAATCACCCGTGCCAGAAAGGTTTCGACCGACGTTATTGTGATTGGCGATCACGGGTTGATGACTGACTGGATAGCGTACTTCTGAGAATGGGGGAGCAGAGTTTTGGGTCTTGTCAAAGCATGTCCCGAAGGGGAATGACGTTGCCGCATGGTTGATTGATGTGGGAGACGCATGGAGCTCTTGATCATTGAACGTGCATGGAATGATGACGTTGGTTGAAGACGATGGTGTAGAGAGATACGCTATTGATGATCCAGCTGACTTGTTGCCACTAGTAGTATGAGGGCTACTGGCCGTAGCCGCGACTGAATCCGACGAATGAAGCGGAAAAGGATTGCCGAAGTTGAAGCTCTGTGGGACACCTTGAAAGCTTTCAGAATTGGTGAAGGCGGTAGGGTCGGTGTTTCGTGGCTGTTCAAAATTGAAATCCAGAAACCGAGAACTAGAATCAGCTTTTGCGTGTCTCCAAAAAAAAAAAAAAGAGAAAAAAAAGAGAGGGAAGAAAGTGATTCTGAAGGCTTACAGCATCGTGATTAAATTCAAAGGGATCCGACCAAACATGGTCTTGTAGCAAACTTCTCAACAGTTTCTCCATATATCGAGAGTCGTCAGCGGTACTGTCACCTGGATTTACCGCCAATTGATGATCATTTTGAATACCAGTCAAATTCGTCCCGTCTGGAAGATTGTTGTTGGAGTCTCTTTTGACCCGCTTGTGAGGTCCACCGTCCACTGGAGTACTTCGGTTCTTGATCCTGGCCCATTTGTTCAAAGAAAAATCTAGAACTGCATATGTCCTCCTCAAAATAGAACTCATGGCAGTCTTTTGTTACGAGTCATTCGGCCCAAGGAAGGTCGCATGTCACATCAGCTTGTGAACAATATTTACTAGCTCACGCATCATGAGTATCAACTCGGACTTACACATCGCCTAAGCACGCTCTTGACCTTCTCGAGTTCTTTCACCACGATTTCACATTTTTCCTCTTCGTCTTCCGAGTTATTTGTCAAACAGTAAACAGCCAGGGATATGGTCGAGGACAAGACGAAAAACTGTATAGGTACTTCTCGTCACAATACCCAAGAAAATTGATCAAGGTGCAAAAGTTGACGATGTTAAAAAGGCGGCAGATATCATGCGCACTGTTTTTACAGCTGCGAAAGATTGGGATCATGGAGATCACGTTCTTGATGATGCTACTTACCATTGTCAAGTGGGAATAACTCGGCACGATGAATGGCCAGCATGGCCCCTGCGTCAACAGAAGACAGAAAGCGGTTGGATCGATTGACCTCGAGAAAGAGTTTATGAAAGATCTTACTAACTTCCATAGTAGTAAACTTGTTCGCGGTGCATTTTGATGTCTTCGGTAGGGGCACCGTCAACCTCCATCAGAAAGCCTCTGTGGAGCCTGACCATGGCGGCTGCAAAGACTGCGAAACAGCCTAACCTGTCGATGACTAGAACTTGTCTACCGGGTGAGCTGTCGGGCTGTAGTGCAAATGGCGGTGTGAATGAGCAAGTAGCTGGATTGAATTGTGTCTGGATGGTTTCAGGCCAATCCGATTCGACCTCTTTGAGCCTCTTGTGGATGTCAAGGACTCTTTCGTGTGTCGGAGGCTCGGCAGAGTTGGAGAACAAGATGCCGATTTCCTGCCAGATGCGGGAGACTTGAAAGCGACAGCGGACTCCAGTCATGATGGTATGAGTAGAGCCAGGAGCGCGGGGTATCTTCAGGTGCCCATCGATTAAATCAAAGTCTTCATCAAACTGGTCAAGCGGTAGCTCCAGGCCTGAAAACTGTTCAAGGGGCCGTAGTCCATGTTCCTGGCACAGCAAGCCGCCCATTTTGTAATGTTGGCACAGCAAGGCAACCATTAACCTCCTGCGATTTTGCTTCACAAGAGCGCTCGAGTGTTGATGTATCGGATGTAAATCTGGATCAATGTGCTAGATGATTCATTTTATCAATTAAGGCGTCGTTTGCTGACCAATTGGATTTGACTCACCAAATCGAGCGCCACTGCTAGATCAATAGCCTTCCCAATGAAGTCCAAGGCCAGTCCCAACGTCTCTCCGTTCTATTTCAAGCCAGAAATCAAAATTCTGCCAACTATTGGCGGCAAAAAAAAAACAAGGGAAAGATAATTAGATTGCGGAGGCCACTGACCGACGTGTACCTAAAAAAAGGATGACATGCGTAATCAGATGGGAGGAATCAGCTGCAAACTCCAATTTCGGATTGCTGGGGAGAATATGTGACTCATTGGCTGAATAGGATGTCATGCCAAGAAAGCAGCTAGAAGGCCAATCGGAGAAAATGAAGGGCTCAATAAATCTGAAAAGGAAAACCATAATTACAAAGGCAGCTGCGCCAAAATAGCCATGGCAGAAACCGACTCCACGCTAGGTTCCGTTTCGAATTCTAATGTGGAACAAGATCGATCAGGAATTCAGGGAAAGAGTGAATTGTCAGTACCATGATTGCATTTAGATTTTTGAATCTTGCTGGAAATGTCGATTGATAGAAAAGACACTCAACTGCCAACCTCCAAACAGCTTGTTGCCGCTCGGCACCAGCGCAAGGCTAAGGCACGCTGAGCCTGAACCGTAGTGGGCAGTTCGTAGTTCTTCAGATCCGACGTCGATTGAACCACGTTGTTGAACAATCCTAACCCGCAAACCGAAAACAAGATGGCAAGCCAGTGCGCCTGGGCTCGTTGATCCGTATACGAAAAGTTGCGCTGGATTTGTTCGTAAATCTGGTTCCAGAAAGAGGGCCGATGAAGGATCCGATCTGACAAGTATCAATCTATTTCACATGATCAATTAGAAGTTAGCTACACGTGTTTTAAGGCACATGTGATAAGAAGTTTATCTGAGCACTCACCATAATTTAGATTGAATCGGTATCCACAGGGGAGTGAATTTTGGAGAAAAGAAAAAAAGAAAAAAAAACAGAACGAAGTTAAATAGAGAACATTGAAGCAACCATTGCATGAAGATTGGCATACGCATCCAAGCCCTGTGATATTCGAATTGTTCCAGGCAGGCTTTGATCTGGATGCATTTAGGCAGCTCTGCCATGATGCCCTCAAAGGTGGTGGGGCCTTTTCCAATACCAAGTAGACCCTGTAGGACCGGCGAGGTAGCAGAGCTCGAGACATGGTTATGTTTGGTTGGGCCAGGCGTGTTCGCCAAGCTGCCCGATCCGATGTTGAAGGTAAAAGCAGAAGGCTTGGACTTCCTTTCCTCTTCCTCAGCATATTCTTCCACCTGTGAATAAGCAAACCATGAGCATCAGGATCTAGAGCAAATTTTCAGTCGGGCTTCTTGTTGTTGATAAATCAAGCAAGCTGGAAGGGAAAAGGAAATGAAAGGGAAAAAAACGCATACACACCTCTTTGATCGAGATTTGGGAGTTAGGGTTTGGTAAGGGGCGCTCCGCGAGTAGCTGAGGTATGGCTTGGTTCAAGGTGAAGCGGCTGAGCTGAGTGGCAATGTCGTCGACGTGATAGTTTGTGACTGGGGCGATTTCGGGTTTGGTGACGGCGGGAGAAGATGGAGTATGTTGTTTGACAAGATCCAGGAGGTATTCGACACGGTTATCGAGTGCCTGAAAGTCTTGCTGAATTCTAAGTCGAGCAGGATTCTCTTGCCTGCTCAATAAATTCTCCCGCTGGACTTGTCCCTTGGGCTTGATGAATTGAGGACATGCTCCTGTCCAATCGCATTGATCCCCTTCTCCCCTTGAGACGCAGGCGAAACCTACAGATGGATCCATACGTCAAAGAGTCAGATCAACAGTTCGATCATAGATGTTTTACATGAAAGGGAAGACGCAGGAAATTGATGAGATGGATAACTTCGGAGGGCAGTGAATATAATTTAAATTTTCTTGGGGGAATAGAATATTGATTGAGGAAAGACTCTGATGGGGGGAGTGAGTCTGTGTCAAAAGTGGTGGTTCAGGGGATTATTGGTGGTACCAATAATCGCACTTGTTAGCTAGTGACTGTCTCTCAGCAGATGTGGATTCTGGAGAGAGAAGTTTGATAAGTAAAGAAAGGGGAATGATTATAGATTATTATGAATCATAAACCATGTAAATATCTATCTATCACTGGACAGCTCGGGTGAATACAGCCCAATGTGATAAGGATGGCTGATTGAGTTAGCTGTTTTTGGATGAGGTATGACTTAGGAGGATAGGAAATAAGAGTCCTGATCATCAACATATAGAGGGGAAGAGGAAGACGAAAGGGGGAGAAACACCGACAAGGCAGTTCGCGCGAGCAAGCGCAACGTCTCTTCCGACATTGTCTACACGAGGTATAAGCCCTCTTTTTCTTCCGGGTGGACATGGGCAGCGGTGGATTACCGGGGTCAATGAAGAGGGAGAGGTCCAGCAGGGAGGCAGAGGCGGATGGGGCTGGAGCCTGACTCTGAGGGCGTGGCTCGGCGGGAGCAGAGTCATGCAGATCATCGTCAGCTGGATTGGGACTCGGAGGGAGCAGCCGATGGTGAGACATCGTCGAGTGTGTATGTATGCGTCTGGTTGGGTAAAACTCTACAACGGGAAGTCCACTCGTCGGGGAGGGATCGGATTCCGCTGCTGGCCTGGGCCTCGCTGTGAGGCACTGATCTGATGAGGAGTGAAGTGTAGCTGGAAGTTGGAACGTCCACTGTTTCTGTTTATTCTTCTCGGAAAACCGGGCAGCAGTCACTCGTCATGGGATCCGGAGAAGCGGCCAGTCCCCAGCCAAAAGTCGACCTGGTGCTGGAAGGTCCTGCAGTGGGATGGCGAGACTCCTCCGTTTTATACACGCACCTGCACTCCAAAGTCAATCTAACTCACCCTTGGATGGGCTGTATGCTCCATACATACACCCAAATACAGCCACCCATATATGTACAATGTTTACACCTTCATCTCCTCAAACCTTTACCCTCCTTGACCTGACCTGAAGTTTGGGTCTTGACCCGAGAGACTGTCGGTTCGAACTTCAACTGGAAACCCCGATCTGCCTTCGGATAGATAGGAAAACCGTTAATTTTCCAATGGCCAACCTAAAATCATTTCATTTCATAACTGCGTCTTACGGAATCCCCCCCCCCCCCGGGCCGAGAAGTCATGACGTGGTAGGATTTCCAGTACTACTGCTGAGCGGGGAAGAGGAGAAAAGGAAATCAAGAGATGACATAGAAAATGAAAAGCCGGAAATGCAACATTTACGTAGAAAACACAAAACATATATATTGTATAGGGGTAATCGGAAAAACAACTCGCGGGAAGTTTTAAATCAATGCCAAAAGAAGTGCAAGTCCCAAGCATCGTCTCTGGATATCCGTGGTGAGTTCCCGGGATCAAAAACTAGTCATTTGGAGTATGTATGGACTTTCGAGAGTCATTTGCCCAATCCCCAGGGAAATGGCGACATAGCTTGACACATGCCTCGCACTTGGTTGCGGAACGCGGGGTTGCAAGCATCAAGCAGTGTTTGGATTGCTTGCAAAACCTCGATGCCTCAGCGCTCCACAGCAGAGACTTGCTGTTAAGATTGGGTAGATGCGAGTTGGCAGGACATCACAATTTGAGATATGCTTTGTACAGTGACCGCCAGGTTTCGTCAAAGCTGATAGCGCCGCGTGTGGCTCATGACAAAAAAAATACTGTGCCCAGAAATAAATATTTGTGGATAAATATTTATGTACATAGAAAAAAATATCAGTCATGAATGCACCTCATTGGCCATGGCGTGAGTTTGTGGGAGCATTTGAGTATGAATTGAGTTTGTGGAAACAATCATGAAGAGAGAGATACATATGTAGTCCGCAGTTCATTGAGAAATCTTGGATATTCAATAAAAATGAGAAACTGATGATCCAGTTGCTGCGCTGCCATGTCAAAAATGTTTGCTTTCTTCTTGGTCATTTGCCTTTTTTCCATGCTGATAAAGAAAATGTCAGTTTAATGATGCATACACTGCCAGCATAACTGGAAAGGTTGAGGTTATCACAGTTGATAGTCTGGAACACACAACATTGCGGCGAAAAATGTTTGGAGTGACTGCATTCAGCCCAGTCAAGCCTGGTTGAATTTAAACCTATGGAATATAATTTCACTAGCTTTAGAAATCCAGAATGGCCAACGGGGATTCCTTTTAAACCCATAACATGAGGCTGCCAAGTCTTCCCTTTCAATTTGATTGTGATGTTTGATAATAATGGCCAAATGATGAACAATATTTATGGTCCTTGGTGGATCAAACCATCCGTAACAGTAATTCTGAGGCGATTGGACATGACAAATCAAAAAAGAAAAGAACAGTTGTGCTTGTTTCATTGCCACCAATGGACTGACTAAAAGCTACTCGAAAATGGCTATAATCTTCTCAAGACTGGCTAAGGGCTATTTATGACGGGGTAAAAGCTAGTCGCGACTGGTTATACAAACCTAATATATATGTCGTTGTGTAAAAAAAATTGTCTTGGAACAAAAATCACACCTACTACCTAACCCAGCATTTTCCGGAAGTCGTCTTGAGTTTTATTGCCAGCTTTCGGTGCGGGTTTAGAGTGACTATGATCGGCCATTTGTATATTCTGTTCGGATGTGTTCTCTTGGGCTTTGGGGTTGACCTCCTCCTTAGCCCCCTGTGGCTTAGCAGGTGGCCGGGCGACGTGACCTAACCCGATTCGTGATTTTTTACCTTTGACCGTGGAGCGAGGAAGTAGAGGGGTGAAGGAACTCGATGCAGTGGAACCACTCTTTAAGGAGGTGATCGGAACTGAAACTTCAACTTTCTGCTTGCCGATCAATATAGGGTCCTTGTGCAAAAATACCTGACCAGCATCCTGGGAGATGAACATGACATAGAAATTTCATCAAAATCGCTTTAGTTGCTACGGGAGTAGTTGAACTATGTGGCAGGTACACCTACTTTTTCGAGCGCAAACTCCACCAAGGCCTCGTTCTTTTCCGGATAGGTAATGGTTTTAAGAACTTTGCCAAATGGTTCAAAGGCTTGTTGAATCAGGGCTTCTTGAGTTCCTTCCGCTATATTTGACACCTTGACACTTCGGCTTCGATGATCAGTAGCCTGACTTAATTTTGCTTCATCCTTGAATGCAGTATTTTTGCGGCCTAAAGATGCGCCTTTGCCGCTCGAGATGGTGACACCGATTCTTCTCTTCTTCAGTTCTACGTTATTCATGGTAAGTGCAGCTTTGGCTGACATCTTTAAAAAGGAGAATTCCCATCATTTGTCAGTATTCTCTGTTAGTTTTCATTCAGAGTCATTCTATCAATGAATCGATCCATGTCCTAACCTCGTTTTGAAATTCAACAAATGCAAACCCTTTGGAATGTCCAGACTGGTCCAAAACCATTCGCACGTCCTTAATCTCTCCAAACTTGCACGACATAAATCCATCAAAAGATGCCAAGAATGTGACTACTTTGATGAAAGGAGGGGACTCACTTGATTAAACAATTTTCTCAGATCAACTTCTTGAACAAATCTACTTAAGCAAGTAATGTAGATCTCTTTGTCATTTGCATGGTTGTCACTGCGCGTTTGCTTTCTCGTTGGGTCGGATATAAGTACCGACATCTTCTGCTTAGGGGCCACATCGAGATTATGCAATTCAAGCGCTGCCTCTGCCGAAGCCTAGGGCATGATCAAACCAAATGAGTTTCCTGGCAGGAGCTAATCCGAAACACTCACTACTTACTGGAGAAGTGAATTGAATGTAACAAAACCGCCTTGTGCTTTTGAACCTTTTGCTCGGCCACCGAACATCAAATATACTGCCAAACTAGAAAAATGGGGAGACATAAATGATTCAACCTCAATGTTTATCACATTAGGTAGCCGACGGCTTTGACGTACTGGAGAGAACTTGCTTCGAATCCACTCGTCATTTGCGTCTTCGGGAAAGTTTGTAACATAAAGCGTGGAGCGCCAAGCCAAGGACACTGCAACCTCTACTCCATCCAGCATTTTTTTGTCCTTGGTCTGTGCAGGCAAAACGCTCGACTGCGACGGTAAAAATACAAAGATTAAAAATGACAGGTCATAATGCACAAAACGCATGATTCAATCTACTCACTCGGTCTTCAAACTCCACGGTGGCCACAACATCGTCGGAGCTGGTCTTATGGATGGTAATTTCACGAATCTTACCGCACTGTCAAATAAAACAAATCCGATGAGCTTAATTGATTCTTATGTTCATTTCGGGCGTAGAAATCGTCGTACGTCTCGGAAAAGTTGCTTGATTTTTGCATCACTAGTTTGAGACGTAAGTCCGGCTAGAAGAATGGTCGAGTTTTCACGATCCCTGCGCAGATGTTGAAAATCGTCAGATGTATTTCAACTTGGGGATATTGGTTCACTGCACTCACCGCTTCAATTCAGTCACCTCCCCATTATTTGTGGAGGGGGTTGCTTCCGTTGGCAATGACTCTGAGCACCAAATCACAAATATCAGAGATGTATCATGGAATTAGTGGATCTGCAGGGGTCTTACGCAATCTAATTTTCTTATCGCCACCCTCGCTCTCAGCAAGTCCATCGGATTTTCGTTTTCGAGTTTCAATGTTGACGTCAGGTTCTATCGAGGGAGGAATGTTAGATGTATCGGGGGCTGGATTGTCCAATCCTCTGTTCTGAACGAAGGCTGCGGAACTTTGCTCTGCTTCCTAACATCAAAATTCATCAAGAAAAAATCGGAACTGTGTTAACATCTGATGGGGCTTACCCTCTTCCTTCGAGCATTGATTCCCTTCATTATGTTGTTGACTTTTGAGATTGCATATTCAACATCATCCAAGGTACCGAAGTGATGTTCAAATGTTAACCACGCTTCCAGTAAATATTCTGGATAATCAAGCTTGATGTTGGATGACTTTTTGTAATATTCACGGGCTCGATTCAAGTCACCACGTCGCCTGTTGAAAGAGAAAAAACTCTGTTCAGACGAAAGCAGCAGTGGAACTACTAGGTCATAACGTACGCTTCACATTCAGCAGCTGAAATCCATGGAGAGGAAAAGTTGCGATATTGTTTTGTAGCTTTTTGCCACACTTTCGCTGCAGCATCTTCCCGATCATGATGCTCGTACTGCTCGAAAATTGTCACATATCTTTCGTTGAGCGATCGCCCTCACGAATTCCTTATAAATGTGAGAGTGAGCTTACGAGCGTTGCCAGGTATTTCTCCAGCCTACACGATGGATCTGCGGTTTTGGGAAACACTAACTCGGAGGGTGCAGTGAGATTTTGACTGCCATGGGCACAACAGACAAATTAAACGTACTTTTTTTCGCGGTGTCAATGCCCTGATTTAGGACTTTCGCCACCATATCAATGAGCGATCCCACCTGCTCGGCATTCTCAGTCCCGCCTGCTAAAACTAGTACATTATAAACACAAAAACTTGTTACCCAGATTGTATCACTTGTGGAGAGGAGTAATAGGTCGCCTTACTATATGCATCAAGTCTCCTCCGGTGAAAGTCAGCCCGGCCTATTGTAAAAGTTACTAAAGCCTCGATATCATTTTCCAAGAACTTTGACTGGATAGCCCTAGAAGATAGTTCCTCTACTGCCTCGATTGTTTGACTGTTACGTTCCTGTGAAAGTGCGAAACAGCAGCATAAGTAATGGAGCCAAGGATGCCCCGGAAAAATGATTCTTTCTAGAGAAACTCACAAAGGTCCGAATCGCACTAGCCCATATCTCACCTGACCATGGGACAGTGCGAGTGGCTCGTTTCACCATTGTCATGGAAAGTGTAAGTTGATCTCGTTGTTGATTCTACTTGGGAAAAAAAGAAACATTAAAAGCTGGCCATTTAGAATAGCAATCTCTTGAAAGTTTTTAATCAAGTATCGTACCAAAAAACGTAAGCACTCCGACCACAGCTCAACATAATTTGGATGATCTGCAAGAGCTCGTTCAAATAACATCTGAGCCAGATCAAAGTTGAAAGGTTTTCGAGACATCTCCCAAGATATATACTTGAGGTATTCTTGACAAGAATAGCCTGACTTTTTCTGTCCAGATGACAGACCGGTATAGGTGGGTATCAATAATTAATTGATCAGCTAAAACACTGATGTTCCTGATGAGGTTTTTAACGGACCAATTGGGCTTCATGCGCTTCACGATCATCCATCAGTTTCCGTGCTGGACTATATAGAGCATTGACAGCAACCATTTCTTCTTCATATTTATCGTTATCATACTTCGTGACCAAGGTGGAATACATCTGAAATGTTTTGGAACTATCTGATTTACGTTCAGGAAGAGAAGTATCAGCAAAAGGGGACATTCATTGCAAATTGAAAGTGATGCGGTCGAAATTACCTGTGTGAGGAATCCGCAGTCTTGCTTGAAGCATACTTTTGAAGTGTGCCAGCCCGTCCGTGCTATTTGAAGGCTGTGAATAAATGAATGAAGGAGATGAGATGAAATAGAGAATCTGACTCACTTCCAATTGCGCTTGAGCATGCTGAATTCATGCAGCGCCCACATATTCCAAATGGTCGAACTCTGGATCCAAAGAACAACGTCAAAGATTGCCCACATTTTAAGCAGTGGTGACAAGTTTCTAAGTTTGTTAATTCACCTCTAGTATATGATATCCAGTCTTGTCCATAACATCAATTGCCAGTGTTCGTAACTTGTCTTCTGTGATGAAATTTTCTAGGATCGCTTGTTCCTCATTTCTTTCCTGCGCAGAATCCATGTCCTCGGTATCATTTGTTGAAGATTCTTCAATCAGTTCGATCACCTCTCCGATAGGTGGCTGTAACCCGCGAGAAAAATAGAACAAATCGATCATGTATTGAATTCTGTTGTTCTCGATTTTGTAAGCTGTTCAAGAAAATGATGAATGAGATTATAATTACATAACGTTTCTGTCTGAATGGAGATCTTACAAAATGCATATGATGAGGCTTGCTCGTAAATCTCAAGAACTTTTTGGACACAACTAAGCTCGTGTGGTGACTTATGACACGAAGTTATGTCAGAGATCCAATCCATGAAGAAATCTGTTGCGTGGAGTGATTAGTTTGTCAACTAACGGTTTGGAAGAAGGCTCTGATTGTGTTTTTTTGGAAGTTGATTCAAGAAAGCCATGGTATGTTCTAACCTTCTTTGACCGGGAAATATTCCGACATCAGATTGCGGGCTTGATTGAGTTCCTCAACAGTATCGGCCCCCAGCTTCTGACATAACGCGACGTTGCGTTCATGAAGTGAATAATCGAACGGATTGGACTGCAAGGCCGACATGACTTCGAGCAACTGGTTGAGGACATCGTCTGGGGATTCTTCCGTAGCGACGGTCTGTTCGACCTCAGCGTTTTCCACTTCGACATCGGCCATGGTGGTGGTTTGATCGGAGAAAGCCGAAATGGGAGCGGCCAACGATCGATGCGTGATACATGCGGCAGACTCCCCGGGGAACCCGAAAAGTAAAGAACAACCTTTCTTCCCCCAAGCTCAGTCAAAAGATCATCTATTTGCTATAATTCCTAGAGTACATACGTTGAAGAGGAGTTTCAAAATTGGAGTTCAAGGAAGTGGATAAAATTTCCAATGATCTCATTGAAGAAAATTACAGAATTTTCCTTGAGCTTCAATCGGCAAAACAAACAATTGATTTTGAGGGTTTTTTTTGCTTTTGGTTATTTTTTGTTTTTTCCCTTTGGAAATCAAACAATATGACATTGATCCTCATAATTTTCACAGTAGACATGTTTCCTGGTCTTAGATTTATGTCATTTGCCGTCCTGGAGGAGAGAAGATATGTCATTTGCCGTCCTGGAGGAGAGAAGAAAAATCCATGTGTTGCTTTGGAAATTGGAATCATCACCTTTGAAAGGCAGGTAATACCAGTCTACTATCAAGTTGGTGAATTCATGGAACATTTCAAAAGAAAATGCAATAATGAGTTTATGGTATGTAAGTGCATAAATTATTCATTGATTCTTCTCCCCTGAGCTGAATTCCTCAGCGGCAGAAAAGTGCAAATAATGGAACTACGTGGCAGTCAATGAAAAGTGAAAAATCATGACAATTCTTTTAGATTGAACAAGATTTTGAAGCTACATATTTAATTGTTAGTGTCGAGAACGACTCGAGAACGACAACTACCACTTCTCAGAGTTCTCTTTATCTTTTTGTTTTGTCGTAGCTTCCAGCTGGCTTTCCAACATCAGTTCATCTCGTTCAGATTGCATGAGTCGGTTATCTGAGACAGCTGACTCTGCTAGTGTCTCTCTCTTCTGTTGCTTCGAAATCAAGTGACTATCGTACCTTCGAGCCACCTTGTTCAAGAAAAAAAGCCCTCCCCAGGGAGATAAAGAAATCAGTGACACATTTCTTATCTTTTTTGTCCGAAAACAATCGAACCAAATATCAGAACATACAAATAACATTATTGTCAAAGCCGCGCCAAACATTCCCGAACAGCTTCCAATGATCATCGCCAACATGGGAATAGCCTTCTTCCAAGGTGTCTTTGTGATTGTGCAGAGATACCCGGTGCCCAAGACACGCCCATCGAGGTCCTTCCCAGCCATATCCATCATGATTGCAAGGATGGATTCCGTCAGGTTCAAAAACACTGGCATCGGGGCGGGAAGTTGCTGGATAGCAGTCAAATTGGCGTTGGGTGGAATGGGGCGAATTCCTCCGATGCCAACGGCAGCAATCTGAAGCCCGGATTTTCCTGCGTTGAGTAAGTCCAGTGTTCCCTGATCAAAACTGGTCGGGTTCTTCTCTGCGCCAGAGATGAATAGTTTTCCTTGCGGTTCAGGTTGCATGTAGAGGTATGAGTGATTGAAATCTCGATATTTCTCGGCCAGAGTGTAATTGAAGCCATCCAACCAGACCGACCATTGCAGGATGTTCCGGTTGCCCACCTCCTGCTGGGCTAGGCTGTTGTTGAGGTCGTTATAAGGCGGAAAGGCGGTACTCGGCAACGCGTTCGCACTGAAGTTGAGCTCATGATAGTATTTCGAAATCCCGCTGAGTGACTGTTGCAATCAGTTATCGGATGGGTCTTGTTGCTAATTAGGATGTCCATCGCTGCACTTACAATATTTGAGCTTGAAGAATATTTTGTACTTCTTCAGTGAATCTCGGAACCCTATGAAGACGACCCGGCGACATCAGCTCCTGCCCAGTTAGAGGCTTGGGCAAGTCACAACATATAAAAAAAAATCGCAATTCACGCTCTATCCACAATGGAGAATCTTGTCTCAAGGCAGATGTAGTTGTCCGGCGTATTTTTCTCGACGCTTGGAGTCACGCACATTGCCCGCATCCTGCAATCCATACCATAATCGTAACGAACACTCATCAGTCCTGCAGGTTTCACCCACGTTTCTCTTGCTGACCACTCTTGATTTGCAGCTGGATTTATTATAAACTTACGAATACGAGAAGCTTTGTATCTGGAAATCGTATGTTAGAGAGATCCCAGTAATCTAACGGAACACAAATCAAGTAGAATTGAGTTTGGATCATCGCAGTCTGGGGCCTATCTCTACGGGAGGACCAAACCTTCAGGTACTCAAGATTCCAGAAAAAAAGCGGCTTACATTACAATCCAGTGGACTCTCCTGATAATAAAAGCCGGTTTCTCCAGTATCTCGCCCTTCGGGTCCTCGGACCACACTCTGAAGTGACCAAGAGAACGATCCCCTCTTTTCGCCCGCATCCCTGCCTAGCTCTCCATTATCTCCCGCATAGGTTGGCTGTGTGTTGGTAAAGTAAGAGTTCCCCATTGCCATTGTGGCCGGCTGACATGATAAGGTGCTATTTTTGTTGTGCCAATGACCTCGCAGGACGGATCTACGCGACAGATTAACATCTTCATCAGTGTCTTTGTTGATGGCTAGTCTCCTCTTAACCCAGGCTGGATCAATACGTACTCGGTCTGGGACACCGAACCTCTAGAAAAGCGGTTTATTAGTACTGCTAAAATTTTATCGAAGATGCTAGAGAACATTGACGTATAAATTTAAGACTTACTGAGTGAGGACATTGAAAGTAATCAAACCTACAAGCACTAGCGCCTGTTCCAGCCGTAAGAGAATGCAAAGTTTATTGAAATCAAGCAACCGAGTGAGCTAGACAAAAAAACACCCACCGAAAGAATGGTGACTATGTGCGTCACCAAAGAGAAGGCGACTTGAGCGAGTCAACAAATGGAGATCCCAAGGGTCAGTGGTGCAAATCTTACCGGTCATTGGAATGCGCGGATCCTTGAAATTTCGTGTGAGTGGGTATTCAGAAAAGAGTCCAAAGACACCAGCGTGCAAGTTGAAGACACCCATGACTGATCGGCAAGAGAAGAGATTCAGTAAGCCGGACGCGAAGAAAGTATAGAAACCGATGTGTGATGATTATATATCCCTTTCTCCCTAAAAAAGGGTTATGTCGGAATTGGGAGAAGTTTCATTGTACTTGGGATGACAAAGGTTCTTATACTTCGATTCAACTTCTAAGCTGACGAAGTGATGATACACGAATGGTGTCAGGCTGGACAAAGTCAAGCTAGCTAAGGTAAGACATGGAAGATAGTTCGTTTACAAGCGTTCGAAAGCCCCTATGTTAAGCTCCGGAACATTTCCGGTGGAGTGGTAGACATAACGGTCGGCTTCGTCAAGGAAATAATTTCTGATTGGGACGAGCAGCGCACAAGTCAGACGTTAAACCCCGCTATGACCTGTTCTGTTCTTTGCCGGATTCAAGATCAGTGCGCTTGCGTTGTCAATCTCGCTCCAAGCAGACATGAGCGTTACCTATTTTATGTTTGGAGAAAATCTGTTGAACCTTTACCCATTATGTCTCCCTGAAAGTCCACCTGAGTCAAGAAGCTTCAGGGCTGTATGTAGCAGCTCTGGCTGTTGCACCAGGTTGCACCCCGGAGAACTTCTACCGCGGCAAATCTTCACCAACCTTCGCGGCGGAAAAGGCTGGGCCATGTGTACAACCGGTTCACTTGACCCGCAACATCCGCATAGTCAAGGTTGGTAACACATGGATTCGGTTGACTATGTGCTTACGACCTGGTCTTTCCATCTCAAGTCTTGCGTGGCCTTCTTTTTTATTTTTATCTGGACACCCTCCCGTGAGTCACGCATGCACGATTCCTTCAGATTCTCACTTCCCTTGTGTATGGTCAAGCTGCAGAGATGGCTATTTGTGACATTGGTTTAGTGAGCGCTGCCACCTGGGGCAACACAACTGCCCCAAGAGACTGCACAGATGTCTGCATACTTGAAAAATGTTTCATTCTTCAATGTGGTTTCCCACACATCCCGCAATAAAACATAGTCATAACAATGGGAATATACACGGTCATGAGAGGGGGTGTTCAGCCTGATTTATCTTGACAACATTGAGTGATAGAGGGGGGATGTTACAGTAACGATCAAAGATTAGAGATAATACTTGGGCGGTCTTTTTTTTTTTTTTTGGGGGGGGGGGGTGGATCAGATTTTGCATCCTGACAAGGAGAGAGATCCTTTTATTATTTTTAATTGCGCACAATGTTCAACATGTGGAAAACGGAGGGTAAAATGACCGCTGATTGAGGGGCAAGAGTGATTGTGATACTCTCACTTTCGCTTGTTGGATTGCATCGCGAGGATTTGAACCACTGGGTGCGTGTTGAACAATTTTGAGTGATTAATTGACAAGACAGTGGACGAGGAATAGAGATTTGAAGTGAGTTTTGGGTTCTTGTTTGCAGGAAGGATGGACCAAAAGAAACGGAAGGGAGGGGGATCAAGGAGAATAGACTGACATCTGATAAAGATATTGATGGAATCCATGATGAGTCCCACCGACTCATTCACAGGATCGGGTTTCATGCGACCTTGCTCAACTAAAAGACCATGATTGAGTATTTTTTGCGTGCTTGAAAAGATGAGGAATTCATAGGTAAGTTTTTCTTCCCAAAAGCAGGTCCACCGTTTGAAGTGAATAGACTGCTCTTACTCATATAAGACGAAGCCTGAGAACACGGCCAGTCCACCATATAGAGAGATAGATTCGGTAACCATAAGAGTTCTAGCCGCGGTAACCGGGAGAACAAGTGGGGCGAGGGAGCTCAGGGCAACAACGGATACTCCTGCCAAGAGAGGGCCGCCAAGATAAAGGAACCGATCGTTTTTGGCGGTCGCGCCCACGTAGGAAAGCGAGCCGACCACGCCCACGGTGTAGAGGGCTGCGCGTGATAAGACGGCAGGTGCGAAGAAGTAAAGTGGCGACAAGGTAGCGGCCTGGCAGGCTGTGAAGGCCAACCAGAACCCATACTTCGGTACAGTGTTATCTGGGGAGGTGTTCAGGGTACACATCATCGAGCCTATCGAGCCTGCCAACCCGACACTTCAGAAGTACAAAAAGAATCAGTCTGGATGGAATTCTTCGACTGTATGATTGATGATCGATTACCCTGCCACGACCAATGGATTCATCGCCATCATTCGCATGGTCAGTCCATTTTTGAACATGTATCGGGCAAGGACCGAGGTGATAGCCAGTCCCATTCCAGTATGTTGGAAGCTCGAATTGAGCAGCTCTTTTTGTGATTTACTGAGGGGTTCAATCCTCTGGTCTCGGTTCAGGAATCCATCGAGTAAAACAAGCTGCAGTCATGATTAAAACGAGGAAATCAGTGATCCTTCTCTCTGTGTGGCTCGTTTTTTTTTTTTTCTCGATTACTCGTCTAATCCTTTCTTGGTTTCACAAAAAACAAAACTCTTACCGATCCAACAAGCCCAGCGGAGGCAATAAAGATCTGCTTATAGTTCTTGTGAGTTTTAGCTTGCTGTAAGAGGGAGAGCGGATTGGCTTGGTTTGGGGATGGTTTTGAGCAAGAGAACCAGCGTTGAGGGGTGGCTCGATTGAAGCTGTTGGTAGGTCTTGAGTGCAAGCAGAGTGTGGGTCTTGAGAATGGCTGTTGAGTTGGCTTGAGCTGCTGCTGGATGAGTCTGCCCGTGGTTATTGTGAAGCGGGGTTTGAGGAACGACATGATGAGTTCTCAGTGATTGAGGTGGCAATGGGTTGTGGTTGACGCTACTGTGTTTTGTTTTGTTATAGTCCTGCGTCGATGAGGGTGATTTTTTCAGAGTGGTCTTTGTTGAATTTGCTCGACTTTTCCGTCCGACCGGCACCGCATTTCCATCTTCCCGGTCATTCGGGGCCTCCCTCTTTCCCCCCGGGGATCGCGGAAAGGCCGAATCGATTGTCCCGGGTGATGAGCCACCCTCGCCGGAGTCCTGTACTTTCGGGCCATAGGACTCGGAGACAGAGGCTGAAGTTAATCCCTGCCTGGTTGTGACAGCATCCTCGAAGCTCCAGCATTCCCGGAAGATACAGTTGTAGAGCTTACTGCCTTGGCCTTCCTTTTTCCGTGGCGCGTTTGATATCTTCGACAGAACCACCTCTGCAGCCGGTAATTTTCATCTTCCTTGATCTGACTGCTGTCAGCAATAGTATCGAGTGGTCTTGACAGAGTCCGTCTCCTGCTATACAAGCACCCGATGGGCACTGGGTTTTGGGTCATGCGTGATGATGTGTCTCTCGGATTGTAGTCCTTGACTCTTCGAGCTGCTTTTTCGATCACTTAATTGTGCACTTCTGCATATTCCCTTCGGCGAATTGACTTGATAACATCTGAGCAGGATTGAAAACACGAAAGAGTACCCTTTTTGATATACACATCATCGATATCCGACGCCAGATGAAAATCATGAGCTCAACCAAACCCTTCCTCTCATTTTTCGTCTGCCTAGTGCTAGCAACATGCATCGCTCATTCATCACATTCACTTGCTACACCACATGCTATCCATAAGCGCTCAGAGATCATCATAAACAGAGAAAAGGGGAGCATGGAGGTCACTGAAGGTGACAGAATAGCTTTTCCACAATCATTCGAAGTTTCCAGGGATCTTGATGCTGCAAAAGAAAGCTTTTGTTCAGACCTTGTGAGCCAGGAAGAACGCCATGTCAAGCCGCAGGCCAAATACACTTGGGAGAAAGCAGTGGATGGGCTTAGCTCCAGTTTTGATTCATGAAGGCCTTGACAAGTAAGCATTGGCCTATTTACTCGAATCAAATTACACATCTCCCCTTTGACAAAATTAGATTGACGTACAAAAATCTTCATTACTTCACAGAGTGGATTGAGGAAAGCTTGAAGGATGCATTTACAAAAACTGGACCCAAGACTTGTTCCAATCAAGGACAGAGGAGGCTGTTCATGATGAAGAGACTGGCCTGTTAACTCAAAAACTTTTAGATGATGGGCCTGAAAATTATGCCAAGTCAAACAATGAAGATCCAGTCTTTTATCAGAATTTGGAGGGTCAACTAAGAAAACCCCTTGCAAACATGAGCCAGGTGAAGGGTAAATTACTTCAAGCTTACCGTGCTTTTGAAGAAAATCATGTTAAATCTTCTCATAAAATCAGATCAATCCTCCTGCAAGTGTCAGTGGGAGGGGGTTTGGTATCCGTTGAAACTTTTCTGAAGAATTTGGCCACTTACAAGTCTGGCTTGTTAGCCAAGGATCAAGAAAGTGGGTTGATACATACATGTCCCCTGTTCACTATTCTTTATTTTCTCCACTTCTAAGCTATGATGATGCTGTTGATAATTTGCTCTTACTGATTTTTGGGCATGCATTGCAGCTCTCAAGGAGTATCTTCCAGACCACCAAAAATATCTGAGCCAAGTGTTTGGTTTTATGGGACCCAACAATGTTTTGGGAAATTGGGTCAAAGTAGCATTCAAGGAAAAAGTATATTCCCTTCAATTGGTGCCAACTAAGGATTGAGCGGAAGAGGAGTTTGTTTTTCAACTCAACAAAATTCAGAGTTCCTTGTACAAATTTGCCAGATTGCACTAAGGCAGTAAATTCAAACTGGGAAAAGTGAAAGCATTCGATGAAACAATATCTAAGGGTTTTTACAAATTAATTAGTGATTTGGAATCTGAATTGATCAATCTTTTTGGTAGTTGGGATGGCCTCGCAATGAGGAACATGTTTTTCCATGTGGATTTCATGCAACAGTTGAAGGGTAAGTCATTGGGAATGATTCTTAATAGGCTTTTGCATCTGACTCACATCAACATGCATTCAATTGTCCTCAAATGTCTCACTAAAAGATCCAAGTTCAATCTTTGGATACCGCCTTCAACTTCTGGAACCATGGGGACACTTGCGCTGTCTAGAAGAGATTGACATGAAAGACTTCCCTTATGAAAAATTGGGCATCAAGGGGGCCGGAAAAGTTCAATTACAGGAAATTATGAAAGAGGGTAAGATTGCATTAGAAGACATTCAGAGAAGTTTAGAAATACAAGCAAAAAAATGGAAGGATTGGAAAAATATAAGAAGGATAGTATCACATAAAGGTCTTGGACAAAATATTGCATATGAAATTTTTTGCAATGCTCAGACTGTTGCCCAAAATGTTGATTACATTCAACATTTTCCCTTAATAACACTGAATATTGGTACCTTTTGAAGTGAGAGACCAAAAATTCACAGGCTACAGCCAATCTCTTTTCAAGAACCACATGGTTTCCAGATCCAATCATTGTTCATGAAAATTTCCATCTTGACTTCCCTCTTTCAATGCTAGTTCATCCTAGTAGCTAGAGGGAGTGAAGATATTCATGAAACCCTCTGTGACAGTTTCACAAAACAATCTGCATCTGTTTTTTGAAAAATATTCTCACAGCTGGCTACTCTTAATTCATGTCACCCATCCAATTCAACCATCATCTGTTTTTTTTGGTTATCTACTTCTCTTATTTACTGCTGTTTTTTTGATTCCTTCAATCTATCTTAATTCTGATAGCATTTCACTTTGCTTCTATTTGACTCATTTTCTTTTCCTTATATTTTTCATCTTCATTCAATCCTATCACTCTACTGGAACTGCTTCTCCTCAATTCCTCCCCTCAAAATTCATCAACAAACAAACAAAATAAATATCAACAACTAAAGTACTTTAGCCTGCAATCTTATTCCTTCTTCTTTCTCAAAGTATGCTTTGAATATCATCACTATTTTTGCGGTATATTTATCTTTCTTTTAAGTTCTTCTTATTGAAAAAGAGTTTTTTCTTTCCCCTTTTTACTCCATTCAGGTTCTATTTTTAGAAAACTAGCAAAATATTTTATAGAGAGTAATTACCACAATTGATCAAAATCTACTGCAATTATGCAGGTAATAAAAAGCCAATTGAGCCCAAAAATATTTGAGCTATTCCATTTGGGCTGAGAAACCATTGAATCCAGAAAACCTGCACCCCCAAAACCACCCATCTTGCAAAAATAAATTGGCCCAAACAATCTTCCATCATAGCCAAACATGACTCTTAGTACCCAAATGGGGCCACCAATCATGGTGAACCCCATTTCATCTCAGGTTTCACAATAACTAAGTATCACTGGATTACCTGGATTACACAATACTGATCCAGGCCCATCAGCATCATACCTTTTCCTGCCCATCCTAGCCCAGTAGAGAATTCCTTCATTCTATTTTTCCATCTTCATATTCCTTTGGAACCCATGTGGCACTACTCAAAAGTCCTGATCACCCACTATACTAGATGAGTGTTATTGGAATATAAAATTTAGAGACAGTCACGGGTGCTACTGTCAGTAAGGGAAGCTTGGGCTTGGTGGGGCAGGGGGGAGGCAGACCTTTAGAGACAGTCATGGGTGCTACTGTCAACCAGGGACGCTTGGGCTTGGTGGGGAAGGGGAGAGTCAGACCAAGGAGATAAACGCAGAAAACAGGATGAAGAAGAAAAGGAAAAAGAATCAACAGGCAAGGCTAAGAGGGAAGAAATTACAACAGGTGTCACAGGCTACTTGTCAGGATGTTAGGTCCTGTCACTTGGAATCTCATTATTCCCACAAGTGTAATTTAATAGCGTTTTCTTAGACCAATGTCATGTCTTTTGATTGTTGCCAGCTCTCCTTATCTCCAAAACCATCCTGTGATTCAACTGGCTCAGGTAGATTGAAGCTCACTGATTGATACATGAGTCCAACTCCAATAGAAAGTCACAAAAACTCAAGTCTGGGCCAAAGCAGGCCAAAGCACTGACATGTATTCCCTTTTGAAGCTTCAAGACTGGACTCTACCTGACTTACTATGTCCCGGTTAACTGTCCCTCTTTATGGCGGAGGGAACCTTTTGGGACAAGTCCCCGGTTGGCGCAGTAAAATAGGTGGTTCCTCAGCCGCAAGGAGGTGGGGAAGTTCAAGTTAGGCTGAAGACCTGATGTGAGCAGGCTGTGGCATGGGCCAACTTGGTAGCCAAAGCAGTCAGCGGTGCCATTCCTTCTTCCAAGCCTCACAACAACCCAAATGGACTTGCGGTCCATGGGAATCCAAGAGGCAGAGGCTGGAGTCATCAACTTGTAGTCCCTGGGTGTGACAGCATCATCAAAGCTCCAACATCACCAGAAGATGCAGCTGTGGAGGTACACGGCAGGAGTGATCCGTGAAGATCCAATTGGTTGCCATGCAGTCCAGGCACAACACCAGTCTTCTAGACCGGATTTCACAGCACCCTGTAATGATCTAGTTTTGTTCCTGACGGTTGAATTATGAAATCATGATTCTTCTCTCACTCATTTTTATTTTCACGTTTTCAAAATCTGACATCATTGTATTTTGTCAGCCATTACTTTGTATTCTCAGTTGTTTCCAATCATTCTTATGATCTTGTTGATCTTTCTGTTCTCTTCTTTTCCCCTTTTCCTCATCTTGATATTCTTTTTTCATTGTTTCTTCATTTTGCCAAAAAAGTAAAATGCTAGATGACCTTTTCCGCATTACCCTTTGGATTAAACACTTAGCTGTTGTCTCTCTTGAGATTTACATATGCTACCCTTGTGACCAAATGAGTTAATAGGGAGAGCCTCACAGTTATATTGAGATCTTCCATATTTTCTCCCCCCCCCCCTCTCTCTAAATGTCCAACCACTCTGAAGATCATAATTGTACTATAACTATGTCTCACCCATTCTCCCACCTTCACCAATCAAGCTCTGTACATTCTTCCCCGTCCGTACACCATCAGTTCATTCTATGCACTCTAATGTAGATCTACCCTTGGGAACTGCGCAAGAAGATCCTCCTGCCAACAACGTTGCTCAGCTACACCACGGCAAAAGAAAAAGTTTATGTGAGTCTGTTTGTAACTTTTTTAATACAAATGTTAAATCTTGAGGTTCCCAAGGTTCACAAATCCATTGTCCCACATGAACGAGTTTTTTTTTGTGGGACAATGGTTTTAGAGTCCTAATCTGACTGTGGGATTATCAACAAGCAAAAAAAAAGAATGTGCTCTGAATGACAGCTATTTCTATGAGATGTTGGTCCAAAATGGCCCAAATCACTATGAATGTGCT
The DNA here is from genome assembly GCA_002873125.1 of Puccinia coronata f. sp. avenae. Lineage (NCBI taxonomy): Eukaryota > Fungi > Basidiomycota > Pucciniomycetes > Pucciniales > Pucciniaceae > Puccinia > Puccinia coronata. The sequence continues at coordinate 51,817 of PGCI01000340.1, read as the reverse complement.
GATAGAACAGTTTAAAGGACTATTACTAGTCCTACCCCAATAGAATAATGGGTTAGTTCTGCACTCCTGTTACGCCAAAAGTTGATATACAACAGCTTGGGTAGGAGAACAACTATAAATAGTTGTTATTTTGAAGCTATAAAGCAAAAAAAAGGATAATAGTAGGAAAGCACGTGACAGAATGGCTGCAGGCAGAGGTGGTGGTCTTTCAGCTACTATTTTTTTAGGGAGGATTTAGGCGCAGTAATTGGGGATAATAATGCAATCTAAAAGCTCCAGTGGGAAAGGATTTAGATAGAGGAACACTACTCTAAAAGTAGGAGGAGAATACTCACTTATACTGAGTTTATAGCTAAGTATGTGGGTGAATAGGCTGAGGAATCCATCTTTGGGCGTCAGAGGCCTTCCTTTTAAGGCCTAGAGGTCCCTTCGGGCGCCATGAGGAGCCTCTGGGAGTTTAAACCAGCCAGGGAATGAGCACAAACTTCTACGTGAAGATTTGTGGCCAATTCTATGGATGTGAAAATTTATTATCCTGTCCCCACGACATCATGAGTATATTTATGAACCATTTACTCATGAAGCCACACTAATAAGGATAATGAATTAAAGAATTTACCCGCACTTTCATGGGAAAGGGTAATTCTATTTCTACAATAAGGGAATATCTAATAAGTAGTATATTTCCCATAGAAATAAATTCTCAGCCAAGGAAGACAAGGTTTGTATTGTTTCACAGCCTTTTTGATGTTCTTTCTCTGCACCAAAAATATGCTTATACTATGTATTAGCATATTAAATAATTTACATTTTAATGTTTTGTAGTAGTTTCTCTGTGGTACTTTGAGAATGGCCAAAGTACCATAAGGAGTAATAATTAAGGGGTACTCTCAGTGGGTAACCCTACATAAATTTACATCAGAAATCCATTTCTGCAATAATATTCAAGGATTTATCAATATTACAGAAGATATAAGTGAGTTGAATATAAAATAGCAGTCCTTTGGATACTTTGAAGTATCTCTAGGGCTGACACTGAACAAACAAGCAAGAGCAAAATCCAACAGCGCTAAGTTGCTGGTTGGAAGGAGTTTTTTTTTTAAAAAAGGAGTCAACGGGGTTAAGCCACTGAGGCTGTTTTCTCTTGAAACTTTGAGAAATCAAGGTTTCTCAGAACAAACTGCCGGGTGCAAGAAAACAGGTCCAAATCACACAAATCGTGCCTCCCTTGTATCAATCGGATAGTCGAGTGGTCAATGGAGGCACGGTCATGACCTGCAATATCCAGAGCACGGGTTCGGCTCCTTGTTTTTCCTCGGCCAGCCTGCAAAACAGCCTAAGAATTCAACTGGTGGGCAACAACTTTTGCGTGCGAGAATCAATTGGTTCAATTGAACCTACTGTTTTTACAGGTTTTTTTTTGGTTTTCATAATGGGTCTGTTACCGCTTGAGAACTTCTGCACAAAATTTTGGAAAATGGTTTCCGCAGGGGCCCGGAGCCAACATCCCCTGCTGATTGAATAGAAAACCACCGCGTGCGGTTTCAAGAACCGCACAAAAACTTCTGTTTTTTGCCGTGGTGTATTGGCAGGTCTGAAAATCAATGCATCTTCCCATTCTAAAAAAATAGGGTCAGGCTAAATGCACTCCAACTTTTTACTCCATGCACTCCAATTTGGAGTGGAAAAGTGTGCACTCCAATTTTTTTGGAGTGGGAAGCTATCCACTCCAATATGTTTGGAGTGGACACCTTTCCACTCCAAAATTTTTCACTTCCTTGGAGTAAACAATCATGCACTCAAAGCTCACTCCAAAAATTTGGAGTGCACCTCAAGTCCACTCCAAAAGTTTTGGAGTGCACCCAAAGTCCACTCCAAAAAAATTGGAGTACACAACATTCCACTGCAGAAATGTCAAAATTTTGCAGTGCACTACTGCCCACTCCAATTTTTTTGGAGTGGACGACTTTTCACTCCATTTTTTTTTTGGAGTGGACACTTGCCCACTCCAAAATGTTGGAGTACATGTAGTAAAAGTTTGGAGTGCATTTAGCCTGACCCTTTGTTTTGAGCCTTGGCAAATCAACTTGATAGCATCCAAACAGTAGTTAAAGCACCATAGACTACCATAGACCACTTGCCTTTGATCTAAATAAAAATTTGACGCCCGATGAAGATCATGATCTCAACCAAGCAGTTGCTCTCATTTCCTTTCTTCCTAGCATCAGCAATCTGCATCGCTCACTCATCACATTCACTCGATGCATTATATATCACACAGAAGCGCGCGGAGATAGTTATTGACAGGGGAAGAGAGGGCCAGGAAGTCACCAAAGGTGGCGGATTAGCTTTTCCAAAAACATTCCGAGTTTCCAGAGATGTTGACAGAGCTGGGCAAAAAGAATTTTTTCCAGACCTGGTAAACCAGGAAGATCTCCACCAATCCACTGGCAAGAAAGTTGTGGATTGGTTCAGCTCCATTTTGGAGTCAATAAAGACTTTGAAAGGTAAGCATGGATCTATTTTAGTATCACCAAAACCAATTTCTACATTACTCCTTCTCTGCAAGTAAAATGACAAAGATACAAAAAATTGCCATTGCTTAGCAGGATGGATTGAAGAAGGTTTGAAAGGCACATTATCAAGATATTTCCCAAGAGTGAAATTCTGGCATAGATTAAGTCAGGAGATACCTGATCATGACATTGATGAACAGACTGATCTAGTGTTCATTAGAAAGATTTTAGATAATGTTCCTCAAAAAGATCCAGCCTTTTACCAGAATTTGGAAAATGAACTCAATCAATCCATCAACAACATTCTCAAATCTAACGTTAGGGAGAAAGCACATCAAGCTTATGCTGATTTTGTTGAAAATCACAAACAAATCTTATGATCTTCTCAAATCTATGCTCCTGCCAATGCCAGTGGGAGATAATTTGGCAATGGAACCCGTTGGAGCTTTTCTTAAGAATTTGGCCACTTATAAGTCTAAAGCTCTGGAAGAGGATCAAAAAAGTGGGTTGATCGCTATCTTTTCTCTTGGTTCTTCTACATGATATTGATCTACAGTTCTGATCTATGATGATCTTACCTTACCAATTTTAAACATGGAGCTCTCCATCATTGCTTACCGGATGAGAAAAAATATTTGAGCCAAGTATTTGGTTTTTTGGGACCCAACAATGTTTTGGAGACATGGGTCAAAGTAGCTTTAAATGCAGAAGTTGAATCCCTTGAAATAGTGCCAAGTTACACGGATTGAGCGGAAGAGGACTTTGTCTTGCAACTCAAGCAGATTCAGAATCACTTAGCTGAAGTCGCTAGGTTACCCCGAGGGAATTCACTTAACCCAATGATACCTCATGATTTACTAGAAAAGATTAGTGACTCGGAATCCAAGCTGTTTAATCTTTTTGGTAATGGTGATGGTCTGGAAAAGGCATTAGACATGATGAGGAATATGTTCTTCCACCCGCGTTTCATGCAAGAGTTGAAGGGTGAGTCATGGATGAGTATCCCGGATGGGGTTTCCTGCAAACTAACTAACATGAATTGAATCATCCATGAACTGTATCACTGAAAGAGCCGAGCTCACTATTTGGACATCGGCTTCAACTTTTGCAACCATGGGGACACTTGTGCCAGTTGGACGAGATTCAGAGAGAAGATTTTCCTTTTGAACAATTAGGAATTAACAGGGGCACATTTCAGTTACAGGAAATCATGCAAGAGAGTAAAATTGCATTGGAAGACATCCAGAAAAGTTTGGAAATGCCAGCAAATATATGGAAAGAGTGGATAAAAATCAGACGGATAGTATCTCATGAATATCTGCTAGAAAATATCTCATATGAGGTCTTTCGCACTGCTCAGGATCTGGCCCATGATGCTTATTACTTGAGAAAATTTCCTTTTGAAAACTCTGAGTGGGGCCATTTGCGCACTCTGTATTGACAGGAGTTCACTGGTTGCAGCCAGTTCCACTTGAAAACACTGGTGGATTTTCTGATATTTCAGTTTGCAATGATGGCAACCTTGAAGAGATCACTTCCTTCTCCTAGCAATTAAGATTCAAGAGTACTAAAAGTGTCCATGGAACCCTACAGCAACATATCAGAAATCAATTTTCACATTCTTTTCAAAACTTTATCACTCACTGCAGCTGATCACTATGATTACATGAGACTCAGTCAAATCCATCATTATCTTTTTCTTATTATCTATATCTCTCTTCATCATCCCTTTACTGCATGTTTCTTCTAAGCCCACTTTTTCTCCATTTTCTTTCTCTTTCCTTCCTTTTTCCCTTCATGCAAATTTACAGATCCAATTTGCTTCCAAGATTTACTCCGCACTTCTACTCAATCGATAACATACTAAATCTGAATCAAACTCATCAATTTCTGGCTTTGATTGTTGACAACCTGTATATCTCATTAGTTCAAAGCATCACAATCAGGCTCATGTTTAAATTCTCCTCATCAAAACAAGATTGATACATTCTTCCATCAGCTATTTGTCCTACATTCTTGTGTCTTCTCCATTTCCAGAGTCTTTTGAACTATCAATATCATTGCTTTGTCTATCTTAGCTCCAAAACCATCCAGTGATTCAACAGGCTACATAATGTGCAAAGCCCATTGGTGAACACAAGAGTCCGACGGGCATAGTCTAAATCCCAACGTGGTACGATGGGCACCTTACCTATCATCTTGTGCTGGACTTTGAGCTCCAAATTGATAAGCTGTCATTTCATCAGATGGGCACATTTTACTTGGAGACACATGGAGAATTTGTAAGATCAGAGGAAAAGCAATACAAAAAAAAAACATATATATCTCGAGTTAAACTGAGAAGAGCTACACGTTATCGTTCAAAGAATCATTTGCGCGTTCAAACCCCAACGACAGTAACGCCAATCCTGAACCCAGCGTGACCAAGCTATTTGTTAGTTGTGATTTTCATGACCGCATGAGGACATTTACGGGGCCTGTGTTTCGGAGGATGAATGACATGTAATGATGAGCTCCACACACGAACGGGTACAACAGACCGTTCACAAATGATTCCTTTTGGATGGAAGACTGACCTCCAAGACCATCTGCAAGAATTGCTCGTACGACATTTGCACCCAGCCGTCTCGGTCGGTATCCGCGCGTTGGAAAGCTTCGGTGAGAGACTTGACGACCACGCAGCTGGCATCAAGAAGGAAAGTGTCAACATAGCCTCTCAACAGGCGCAAATGTAGGTGCGTGATGGAATCACAGTGAAATGGATGTACCATCGGACAAAGCGATCTACAAGTTCCCCAAAAAAACAAACAAAAAACATCAGTTCAATGACTGCGCCCACAAAAACCCACACACCGCGAGTGAGAAGAGGGACGGACCAAACGTGATTCCTCCCTCGCGGTTACGCTGAGTGGCGATTGTACCTGTGTCCTTTCCCGGCGGAATCACTGTTCGGGAGAAGAAAAAAAAGAGAAAGAGAATCGACGCCAGCCGGAATGACATGGTCAGCCCTTGCTTGCCCTCACACAATCAGTCGAACAGAAACGTGACCAACGTATGACAGCACCATGGAAATGTGCATGCTATTCTTTTATATACATGATGCTTCTTTTCCAAGCGCGGCAGGCAGAAAAACTTACCGTATTTTCTTTGCAGCATTTGCAGGAGATACGGCGGGAGTCTGAATCCAAACTGTAACATAAGGAGGTGTGAAAGAAGGGAGGTTTTTTTTTGTAGCTATCAGCGGGGAAATTCTAGCGCCTTGCGAGAATGCAAGAGAAAACAGGATAGATGTACCTGATCGAGTGCATTGCGTAGTTCGTCCCCGGAAATCGTGCCCGAACGATCGGCGTCAAAGTGGCGGAATGCGCCTTGCCTGCAGTGATCCGGTCGATTGCCACATTTCAGCCATCCGACCATACCAAAAAACAGATGCCGCTTCTTGCATTTCAAGATCATCATCAAGGGGGGGGGGGGGAGAGAGACTGACCAATCTTTGATGTACTTCCATAACCCAGCAAACTCGTCAAATCCGATCGTTCCGCTTCTGTCAGTGTCGAAGATGTTCACTGACATGGCCATGCGCATCAGCCTCCAACTCCCGTATGGGTATAATATTGGATTTCAAGCCAAAACACTTACTCAACATCTTAACGGTGTCCAAATCAAAAGGAGTCCAATCGCCATTAACGAGGGCTTGTTGCAACTCGACGGCGGTAATATTACCACTGTTATCGCTGTCGACCGCAGCAAACCATTGTCGTAACTGGGGATCGATCCTTATGGTGGGAGGTCGTGGTCTAAACGAGCCACCGGATGGTTGTGGGTTATTAGGAGGTGGACCCGATGGTGGGGGCGGGCGAGACTGATGGCTGGGGGGTGGTGGACCGTAACCCTGGCCACTTGGAGGGCCATATCCTTGGCTCGGAGGCTGCCCGCTTGGGGGGCCGTAGCTCTGGCTTGGAGGCTGGCCACTTGGGGGACCGTATCCTTGGCTCGGAGGCTGCCCGCTTGGGGGGCCGTATCCTGGGTTCGCAGGTTGGCCACTTGGGGGACCGTAGCCTTGGCTTGGAGGATGTCCACTGGGGGGACCATAGCCCGGACTCGGACCGCCAGGACCATAGCCGGGATTCGCTGCGTGCCCATAAGCTGGATGTGTTGGAGATGGTAAGTGGTAAGCAGGTCTTCATACCACTGAACTAATGAGAGAACAGACCTTGATTGCCGCCGTATGACATGGCGGGCTGGATTCAGGTCAGAGTGGGAGTGGGTCTCCTCTAGCTGGATGGCAGTGGTTTGTTTCTTTCTCCACAGCGAAACAACCGATCCGATCGGAAATCACTTAACCCCGCGGATAGTGAGCCCCACTCAAAGTCAATGATCCTTGGCTAGTTTATAAATACACTGGACTAACAAAAACAAAAAAAAAAATGACCACCATCCACCATCCACCTCACATGCAAGACAGTGTCTCTGAGGTGTCTGTCTGGGCATTGGCAACCAGATCAATCTCTCTGAGCTTGAATTTCCAGCTTGACTTGAATTCAAGACACTTTGAGATCTAGTCTTGCTGGTCTGTCTTTCAAGGGCAGCCGCCTGTTTATTTGACACTTTCAGGTCTTCCTCCTGGGGGATGGATTCTCTCCCAGATGGCGCGGTGGACCACCAATCTTGATTTTTTTTTTTTTTTTTCAATAACCAACCTGCATGCCACTACAGCAGCTTCCATATCTCACTGTCAGCATGTTTTGTTTAGCTTGACGTTGTGAAGCTGTTTAGCCGCCTTTGCAGTATGTAGCCTCTCCGAACCGGCTTCTTGGCCCTTTCCACAACCAGATCTTCTGTTGACTTGAACCATCCACCAGTCAATTGGAATCCTCAGGTACATCTTCAACATTCAAATATCTAATGAAAGAAATGGATGGTATCAGGAGTCAACGGCCAGTACAAACTATTAGGAATATATATGTTCACGCTTTCGAAGGTGCTGGAGTTGACATCAGCCGTTGGGAAACGCGGTTATGCGATCATACCGGCTACGAGTCTCTTGCTGTAGCCAGTGGTGACGCCAGGGCTTCATCCCACAGGACATGAAGACCAGACGGTAGGGATTATGGACGGGAAGTTTGCTGGTTCATTGCCTAGGTTGTTGACGTATGTGAATATATAAAAACGAGAAAATATGAAGCTGCTGCATGGGCTGTTAACCCGGCACAATTTGATTCAGGGGACGGGGGTCAAAACCAAGAAAAGTCTGCAGAAGGGTACAAATCATACAAACAACGATCACATCACTTGAAGGCTCAAAGAACTACAGCCCAATCACTGGGGATTTCACCGGTTTGCCGTCCTAAGATCTCTTGCTGAATCACATTCGCAAAGGTGCCTAACCCAGCAGGTCCAACTGGAATTTGCATATCTTTCCCCTTATAACTGTGGATAATAAATCACGTCAGATCGTACTTGGAATTAGTTTCCAACAACCCAACGGAATGGATAGAGAGTTTTCATGTGGCTTGTGGCAAATACCAGCATGCACAGAAGCGAAGGAGTGAAGGATCAAGGAAGACTACAAACCCGATTCTTTCCACAGAGGAAACGATAGCCGCCGTTCCAGTCCCGAAAACTTCTTTCAGCCGGCCCGATTGCGATTTCTCCACCATCTCGATCATCGTGATGGGTCGCTCGGAGAGTAGGAACTTGTCTGGCAAGCCATCTAAGCGCTGCGATCCGTCTAAATGGCTCCTCAGAAGCTCTAACACTGAATGCCTGGTCACCCCCGGAAGAATCTTGTCGTCCAATGGTGGGGTCACTACTTCGATCACTATCAAATCGTGCGTTTAGAATTTGATCAGGCGTATAAGGCAAACCCAGTTATATGGGTCAGTGTGCTATACGTGAAGCAGACCGAGAGTACAATTAACAGCAAGCTGTTTTATTCTTTAGCCTGGCAGGTCAATGTAAGCACAGAAGTGTACTCACTTCCAGATTCGTCTTCAAGCGTCACAAACAAGTTCATAGTTCCGACTTCGGTGAGGTGATCGTTTTCGCCAAACAGCCAAAGGATTTGTTGATAGCCGTCCTGGTTAGCCTCCATCTGAGGCAAGAATCCAGTGGGATAGTTAGCGCCCAGCTTGAAAGCGCCAGATCCGCCAGGCCAGGCGCGACAGTACTTGGAGCTAGCGAGCAGAGAGATGGGCTTGAAGCCGGTGCGGTAGTAAGGCCCGACGGGCGAGCAAATCACGAATAACGTCAGTTCCGTCGGCGGCCCCACTCCCAACCCGGGTCCTGAACCAATGATGGTGGGCCGGATGTATAAGGAATGGCCAGCTTCAGTCGGGATCCACTCTCCTTCCAGTTTGACCAAAGCCTTGATCAACTCTACCACACGGTCGGCGTCGAGACTCTATCAGGCAGAAAAAAAAAAAAAAAAACTTGTTAGTGATGAGGGGGAAAAAAAAAACGGAGCTGAGGTGGTCCGAACAAAACAATGTGTTTCTGTAAGAAACGAGGTGGTCCTGCAGAAAAAAGTTACAAAACTGGAAATGCCAAACGACGAGCACTCTCGTTCATGCGTGCCATGTTCATCTCCGGACGAAAGAGGCGGATTTGACCGTCTCTAGATTTGTAGGCCTTCATCCCCTCGAACAAGCAGGTCGCATAATGGAAGACAGAGGCCGAAGGATCTACCCTCAAATCTCCGTACGGCTTGATTTCTGGTGCTTTCCATCCGTCCGCCTTGCTCCACTTCACCACTAGCATGTGATCGGTAAACGTTTGGCCAAACTTCAGTTCTGACGCGGGCAGTTTCGCTCTTGGTGCATTAGTAGTCTTGACCACTAGACGAGAAACCTGTATTTTCAGAATATAAGTTATCAGTGGTTCTCCTATAGCCAAATTTGGAGGGAAGTACTCACGTCGATGCTCGGGGGAGGGGCTTGGTGGCTCAGAGTGCGATGAGAAGTTGAAAGGGAATGGTGTAGGATGGATGTGAGTATGGTGGGATCCAATGAGCGAGGATGCTTCCCTTTGAACAGCCCTTGGCTGAAGCGAGATATGGACCTCGATGCTGGTGGAATCATTGTTGCTGTTGACTCTTGGAAATGGCCCACAACTTTATTTATTTAATTTGTTGTGGCCGGGGCGGGTGTCGCGAGCTGGGCCGCAGTGTGTGACATGAGCAGATTCTGTGTGAAAGGTGACCTTCAGGACCCGGGCCCAACATCGGGCTCCTACCAGTTACCCGGGGGAAGCCCGGCCAGTCAAAAGACAACCACCACCAAACCAAACCAAACCAAACCAAACCACGCTCGAAACACTCAACGACAACTGGAATCGAGAATGGCGCGGAGAGATATCCGGGTGGTTGTGTGCGGAGACGACGGGGTTGGAAAGAGGTATGACACTCTCACTTCACTTGCCATGTTGGATCTGGATGCGTTGCTGACTCCTTGAGCGCTTGAACCATGCAGTACGATAATCACTTCATTGATCAAAGAACGCTTCTACGATCTGCCGCCGGGACTAGTCCTTCCGGAAGTCTCGATTCCTCCCGAGGTCACCCCGGACATCACAACCCACCTCATCGACACATCCTGTAAATCCATCACACCCTCATGCGAACATCTTTTTTTCTCTCTTAAGAATCTGGTCGACAACATGGATTCACCACCCTTTACTTCTTTTGAATCACCTCTGTAGCCCGACCAGAAGACCGTTATCATCTAGAGTCCGAGATTAGAAAGGCCCATGTAGTCGTCATCATTTACTCCGTCGAGGCACCGGTCTCGTTCGACAGGATCACAACGTATTGGCTCCCGACTATCCGATCCTTGGGTGTAAATGTGTAGGTACATGACCAATTCCAGTTCTCTCCCTCATTTCACATGTGAATATACTACTTACAGGCAAGGCTTCCTTGCCTTGGAATCCTAGACCCGTTATCCTTGTCGGGAATAAACTGGATTTGAGGAACGGAAATGATGTCTCGAATGAAGCTTTTCAATCTGGTTGGCGTGCTCTCAACTAAATTTAATCACTCGTCTCATAACAATTTCAGCTCATCTCATTCCTTACAGAACTCGCGCCACTTATGAGGGAGTTCAAAGAAGTCGAAACCTGTATAGAATGTAGTGCCCTCGCCTCAGTTGTAAATCATCAGTTCCACATGCTTTTATACACATCTTCCTTTGAAGTTTGCTAACCGGATCTTGATTTCTCCCCCAAACCTAGAACATCAGTGAAACCTTTTATCTCGCTCAAAATGCCGTCCTCCATCCCACCGCCCCGCTTTACGACTCTCGCGAACACGTACTATCTCTCAAATTATTCTGCTTCAGTATTGACATTCACGCTCACCCCTCCTCGCACTCTTTTGAACTACATTTTTGAAGATCATGAAACCCGCCTGCGTCGATGCTCTCACCCGAATATTTAAGCTCAGTGACACAAATAAAGATCAAGTACTAGACGACGAGGAATTACACGAGTTTCAGGTAAACGATTGACCCAAGATTTCCCGACCTGATTTGAATTCACATCGTCTGATTCTTTCATTTTTATGTCTGAATAAATCAAAACACGAATCACGTCAATGAACGTCTCAGAGAAAATGTTTTGGAGTGCCCCTTCAATCGAAAGAGCTCACAACTATCAAGACTGATGTACTGAAGAGGAATCCTCTGTTTGTAACGGGCGAAGGTCACATCACCGAGGAGGGATTTCTATTCCTGCATACATGCTTTATTCAGAAAGGAAGGATGGAAACCGTATGGGGCGTACTCCGAGCATTCGGCTACGGTGACGACTTGAGTCTACGCGAAGGATTTCTCTCCCCGAGGTTTGTTCGCCCAAAGAAAACCAACCCATTCTGTCACACGAATTTTACCGATATCGCTTGACCGGTTCCAATTAGATTCGATGTCCCTGTAGATTGCTCAGCCGAGCTGAGCCCATCCGGCTACACTTTTTTCACTGATTTGTTCGAAGCATTCGATAAGGTGGGCCTCAACTGCCGCCTGTGCTCTCTCAAGAACCAATCTCAATGAATCCCTCCTCTTACGCATACATTTTCCGTTTCAGGATTTGGACGGCGCACTCAATCACGAGGAATTAACCAGCCTCTTCAGTACCTCTCCTGGTAACCCATGGGCTAACCATGGTTTTCCCGATACCACGGTGACCAATGACGCAGGTGCTGTCACGCTGCAGGGGTGGCTAGCTCAATGGAGGTAAACCGGTTTCCATTTTCCCAATCCAACGTTGAATGTTAGTCTGAAGCGTCGACATTCCAGTATGACCACTTTGCTAGATCCCCGAGTCACGCTGGCTTACTTGGCCTATCTGGGCTATCCATCCCCGACCACCACTGCACTCACCGTCACGAAACCTCGGAAGGCTGAACGGAAAAAGAAAAATAAAGTGCACCGTACTACATTTCTTATTTACGTTTTTGGGGCCGTTGGCTCGGGGAAAAGTTCCATCTGTCGTAACTTGGCGGGGAAGCGTTACGTGGAGGACAGTGCCCATTCGGGCAGTCTTACCGTCGTGAACAGTGTGGAATATAAAGGAGCTGAAAAATATCTCGTCGTAAGTCGAACCTCCTCGTATCTGAATGGATTTGATTCTATATGCTCAAGGAAGCGTCTGCTAATAAATTTACATCCAATTGGTTGAGGAATAGGTTCAAGAATTTGCAGCTTGGGAGTCCAGTCAGATTCTGAGGAATTCCAAGAAACTGGGGATGGCAGATGTCTTGGTGTTTGTCTATGACAGCTCGGACACCAACTCGTTCTCGTACATCAGCAATCTGAGAGTCAGTTCTCTCGTATCTTTTTTCCACGATGCTCTGATCCTGTCGAGTGCACGCGGCATCCGTGGTTTGTTGGGCTGAACTGGTCCCTCTTATGTATTTCCGTAGCAACAATTCAAAGTCGATCATGTTCCCACTCTTTTCGTAGCAAGCAAGGCAGATCTCGATCTAGCGCAACAAGTTGAGTGCCACTCAGATACCCAAATAACGGGATCCCTTACTCACTCTTCCTTTCTCCTTTTTTTTTTTTTTTTTTTCGCCGTTCAAAGAGACACGAAGTCCAGCCGGATGTTTATTGTCGCAAATTGAGTTTGCGTGTCCCGGTGGCGGTGAGCATGAAGACGGATCAAAACGCGGACCTGTGGCCGATCATCTGCGACATTGCGACGAACCCGTACGTTCCTATTTATCCTTCCTGTCTATCCTTCGCTTCCGTGGTATTCTCCCGTGTCAATTTTATCACTCTCAGAGTAAGAATACGAACCGAATTTTATTGATTTATTTTTGCTAGTAACTCGTCGATACCGGGAGGCGCAGAAAAGCCGACGGATCGGTTGACGCTCTATCTTTCGATCGGCGGCCTCATCGGCGCCGGGTCTGCGTTGGTGTATGTGGCCTACAAGCAGTGGCAGAAGCCGTCAGGCGGCTGGTTCTCGTGGCTGACTACTACGACGGCCACCGTCGCCGACCTGCCTCGGAGAGAGTTGTAACCACCCTGAACGAAAGAGACTACTTTGACCTTCTAGTTCTTTTATACATACACATGTGATATGATTATTTACCACTTCTCTCTTTCTTGCGCCTGACCCTTTATCTTTTCTTCCGTTGACATTTCCTGATGTATGTATTTCGTGTTGCTCTGTCTGTGGATGCCATGCGAGGGTTTGTCATCACAATCATTAATTCTGCTTCAACTGATGATGATTTGCTAATTCTGTACCCAAATTCACCGAGTGTTCTCACGGGCAGCCTTAATAGCTCAGTGGTAGAGCGTTCCACTCGTATTCAGCATTCCGAAGTAGCTGATCCGAACATGGAAAGGTCTGGTGTTCAATCCACCATTGAGGCAATCCTTTTGCCGTCGCGCCCATTCATCCCTTTTCCTTTCTGATGACAAGAATGACATACTAAGGAAACTATCGAAACCAGAGAAGGGTAGAGGAAAAGGCAGTGGTGGCCTTGCCCGGGATTGTCACCCGTATCATCTCTATCCAGCGCTGAGATGTGGGTTGAAAATCAAGCCCCCGGCGTATTGGAACGCAGACTCTTCCTTGGACCCACTCTTTTTTAATTGAAATCAAAACTCAGATGCGCAGTTTGTTGATTGGATGTCTGGGGGATTTTCGATCACTCATGACTAGCCAATCTACATAGGAAGACACTTTGAGATGCTTGGCAAAGGATCCTCGAGAGCGACAGGGCGGTCAGTGTCTTGAACCATCTTCTTCAAGACGTATACAGTTCTTGTAGGCGATATCAAGTATTGTGTGTGGCACATGGAATTTGTCAAAAAAGTGAATGGATAGAAAGATAGATAGAAAAACGCATCACATGTCGTAAGCTATTCTCAAGAAATCACCACGAGGCTGGCTAGTATGTACGGGGTAGATGGACGTGAGACATGCTATAATAGGTGAGAGGAATGGCCGGATCTCAAGTTGCTGATGGCTGAGTGGTGCTAGGAGAGGCAGCGGTGAGCCTCAGCCAGGACTGCTTATCGACGGCGAAGCCAGCCAGAAACTCGATCTCGACGGGGTTGAGATTTTGCCTTGAGGGATGCTCTCCGAGGATGATCAAAGAATGGAGAGGCGGGCCGAACCGCTCGGCGTCTAGTGCCGCCAGCTCGGCCATGCTCCCGACGAGGAACTTCTCGCTCGTCGAGGTCACCCGGCATGCTGCTATACACAAGATCTCCGCCGGGTTGGTCAGCCGGTTCGTGTATCCCTCGGCTGCCTGCTCCTCTTCTTCTTCTCCTTCTTGTCCCCCTTTGTTCTCGTCTTCTTGCGCCAACTCCTCAATGACGGACATAATTTGCTCGATCGCTGTCGTGATGGTCATGTACCGGGGCTTTTCATAAATTTTCCGGCCTCTTGATGTGTAGAGATATCGAGCCACGAAATCATGCATGAGATTCGAAGCGAGATATACCAAGTCTCAGTTAAGGAGCCGATAAAGCCAAGACTAACCTCGCCAAATTTTCGTCAGACTGTTCTTTAACTTTGATATCGAGTAGACATAAGGTATGCAACCCGAGGCTGAAATTGTCGTTGATCTTCCTGAACCAGCTTGTGGGTCTCCAGGATGAATTGAAGAATGGAATCGAGACCGTCTGGCCGAAGTGGTACAGATTAATTCCGACCGAGCCGATGGCATTCAATATGGATACATTGTGTATCACCCGGTATGCGATTCCCTTCTGCGTGCATCGCAGTAACAAATCGGCATGCGTTGTGGCGCTGATGGTGATATTGTAGCACATGGTTTAAAGCTGACCGTTAGCTCTCAGGAGACTGGCGCAAACAGACATCAACCTAGGACGAAGATTTTTTCTGTTCGAAGGGGTTTTGCAACCCAACTGAGGGCCGATAGAAGACTTACCCGAACGGATCACCCACAACCAGAAGCGACACATCTCCCTCCGCGGCCTCGTCTAAGATTTCGTCCGCCCGAGTTTCGATGAAGTCTCGATCGGCCAAGATGATGTCTTTACCATAGAGGTCTTGCTACACAGAAGACGTCAATTGTACAAATCCATCAGAGAAAAAAAAAGTTAAGTTAGTAAAAGATCTGAAGGGTAATACGATCAGAACGCTAGAGAAAAGCGAGGAGGGGAAGAGGCAGACTCACCAAATCCTCTAGCTGCGAGTCGATGAGCACACTGGTGTATCCTTCCAGGTACACCTTCTTACTCTGCTTGATCGTGCTCAGTCCCTTCAGCGTGATGTCCTCAGGCGAGGACATGCCGATCCCGATCAGATGGAACATGCTTCTCTCCGTGCTGTCACTGATGTCTTGATGCAATAGCTCTTGCCACACCTTCTCATCATGCGAAAGGGATGCCCGACGCTAAGACCCCAATCCTATGTACATATCCCTTGGAGGATTTTTTTTTTTTTTTTTTTGCATGCATGCATGTGTACTGATATGCTTACATCGGGAACCCCCTTTGGCAGCAAAGTGGCTACCTGGAATTCGTGTCATGACATCGTTTTTGGTGTGTTTGGTTGAGGACGTGATGCCTGCATCAACATTTCTCTTTTCATTCACTGTCCTCCGCAAGGACCACCAGCTCAAGAAGAATTTTCAAGGGATTTCTATAGCAATCACTCAATCCCAGAGCTTTGGTATAAATATGCCAGAACGAATGGATGCTTCTTCGAGCCAGTCTTGGATTGTAGGCATCCAGAAAGTCGGCCCTGTTAGTACAGTAAGCCACAATCTGGCGATCAAAAGGGACATAAAATCTGCTCGGCGGCCTAACCGAAACTCAAGTCTCTATTTGTTTGGGAAAGTTTGGCGTGGCTCGAGTCATCTCTGTCCTCGACATTCTGGCACCTTCAATACACACTTAGAATGTGCGAAACCCGCGATAGCCAAATAACCCGTTACCCAACAGACGGCGAAGGGAATAGCACACCCAAATTTTAAAGTTTCGATAGATTGATTTTTTTTGGAGTAGGCAAAAAAAATGATCTCATTTAATTTTCAATTCGAAGAAGTACACTGAAGGATAGAGAAGATGGCGGGATCTTCAAGGGAGACGTACATCAGGAAGTCTTAGAGTCCGGTTGGGGTGGCCGGGAGCTTGTCTTGATCTGAATGAGTTCTCGCACCAATCCTAGATGTTCTTGCTTGGTCTCGATTGCACTTTGGAGTTGATCCAGACTCACTCCGAGGCCCAACACCTTCCGATTCAAAGAGCTTCTAGCTGACCCGATCGGCTAAGAGAGGCAAAAACGAAAGAGACATTAGCTTGAGACGGCTGTATTCGAAGAATGAGTTATCCCAATCAGACCTGGTCAATCAAGTAACCTGTGCCGACATCAAGCATGATGCGCGAAGGATCCTTCAGTTTCCCAGGAACGTAAAGAGAGGAGGTGAGCGGGACGAGGATAGGTTCCTGCTTCTTCTGGATCACATCGATGGATTCGATGCCCGTATTAAACTTGGCTATGGCGCCTTGCAATTGGGCGAACGAATTGGTCAAGTGCACTAATTCCTACATCCATCCAGTCGGATCAGGCACAGTCAATCAGTCAGTATCCCGGAGTCTTCCGGCCATCAGATGTAAGACTTACTTGGTCGAGTTGTTCCTTCACGCTGGCCAGCTGACTCGCATCAAGGTCCTGCACATTCAGCGGGGCTGGGGCCGATTGTGCCATCTTTGGAATCCCACGAGCACACCAAACAGCGCGACGGGGACTGTATGTAGCGCCGGCGGATATCCCAGGGCCTGTCACCGGGAAGTCACGCACGCGGATAATCACCCCAGAGGTCACAAGTTTAAAAAGCAAAAGAAAATGTGAACTCAAGTATGCTAATTTTGCCTTTCAAAAATCCACTGATCCATGTAGCCATTTGAGTACAAAGTGATGGTCAGAATGCCTGTGATTTTCCATTGAAAAATTGGCTGTATTTACCAAAAAGAAGCTCTCTGTAACTTGCAGGGTGCTTCTGCTTCCTTCTGCAAAATTCTGTGTGGAGCTCAGCTTCGAAGAGTACCAAGATAGCACTTGATCATGAATCCAAGGGCAAAATGGAGTAGACAGATCCTCCCTCTGCTCCTTCTTCATATGTATTTTATCCTAATTGATCCCTCATGATTTTGGTAAAGTAGGTGTTGAGAATTGTGACAGCCTGTTTATAGAAATATCAAGATGCCAAGTCATGTTTCTCATTTTGATTTCTTCAGTTCTTTAATAAACTCCAGAGAGCATGCAAGGCTGACCGACGGAGCTAAAAGAACTGGGACTGTCAAAAGAAGTCTATTCCGACTGTATGGAAATCAATTGCAAAAGAAAAAAAAACAAAACTGATGAATACAGCGAACCAATCTAATCTAGATGGTGATATATATGACAGAGCCATGCAATCACGAAGTAATAAGACCAGATGTGTGCTGAAGGCAAAACAAACAAAGAGTAAAAAAAGAAAACGATGACAAGATGAACTACGAATGCCAAAAAGGAGAAAGAAGGAGAGAGAAGAGAGGAATTTCACAAGTCGATTTCCACGGTTTCGCCTACATCGACGACTCCAAAGCCGAAGGGCTGATTGAATGATCCAATCTTGTAAAGCTCTTTGGCCCGGTTCAGTTCGGCCAATGCTTCAAGAGACTCCAGGTCGTTGCCAACGAAGCACGAGTGGTGGATGCCGATCGAGTGCTTGGACTGCACGTCCTGGTGGATCCGGATCGCATCTTCCGGACTCGCATGATGCGCCACTAGTAAATTGGGATCACTAATCTGTTTTTTTGTGGTTATTCATTTGACTAGATTAGTACATTTATTATATATATACCTGGCCGAGGATAATGGAAGTGTTCACCCTGAAGCCTGCCCACGAGACAAACGACAAACTCCCTCCTCTCCAAATAGGAATCATGGAGAAATCAATCGGCCCAAACCTTTCGCCGATTTCTGAAATCAGATTTACCTGAGCAGTTAGTTCAAATTGGTGCTTACTCATACGGGAAATCGGGTGCCGACAAAGAGAGGGTGGGAAATTGACAAACCTTTGAATGCGGGACAGATCAGGTCGCGGTCCTGTGGGCTGCGGTACCCGGTATCTCTGTTAGGCACAAGAAAAGCAGACAAAGTTTAGCCTAACGCATGAGGGCGCACTCAACTTGAAAAAGATGGGAAGACCAACCCTGCGAAGTAAACACAGCATTTCCGCCGACGGTTACGGTGATCGTTGGGTTTTAGTTGTGGCGAAGAAGAGGATGGGGTAGTGCCAGGGTTTGGTGGCAGAAGGGATGCAACATCGGGTGAGGAAGTGCGCATGACTTCAGGTTTGAATGGGAGGGATCCGGAGTAGAGCTGTTCAACAACCCAGCCACACCAGAGAGATGTATTCTGATCCAGAAGAGACCGACCTGAAGATGCCATTTAGTATATATGAGCAACATGTTCAGCAACACAGGAAGCGAGTGAGAGCATGTTATAAAACGGACCACTGGAGTGTTGGGCAGGGACACAGGTGATCCTGATTGAACATGTGTCGCCGACAGGCGAGCTTTGGCGCCTGGGCCGATCGGGGAGGGGTGGTTGTTGGGAGCTCCGGACGTGGGCCGGGTTCCAGTCTCGGGACTGCCACCAATCCAGCTCGACCACTTGCTCCGATGGCACAGAAACACAATCAAACCACGATTTCAATCCTATGATGATAAAGAAATAAAAACGCAATTGGTGATCAGGATCCGTGTTTGTTTGCGAGGACACCAGTCTACCTTGAGAATATGTATGTGTGTTGTACCTAGTGGAACAAAATATTTCAGATGAGGCTGTCGGTGGGAGAGCTCTTGGATGGTGTCATAATCCAAGTGATCATAGCTTGACGAACAAAAAGCATGGCAAACACACACAAGTTAGTGAAAAGACAATTTATTTATATCGTAAAAGAGAAGCAGAATGGAAGACAGACTGAGAATGAGAAATCAGGCAGATATCAACAGCGGGGATTTGCTTGATGTGGCATGGACTGGGCTTTAATCTTTTGGGGCCGGTCCACTGCGTTGGTCCGGCACGGATTGAGAACATGGGGTCGAAGAGAATTCTGAACGGTCGGAGTTTCTGATTAGCTAAGGCTCTCGAAAGCATTGGGAGCTGTACGAGATAACCCTGCATAATATAAGTTGTGAAATAAATCAAACTCAGTACTACTGAAAAAGCTCGTGAAAAGGGGGGATGGATATATATTGTATACAATACAATAATATATGACTGACTGCATGACCAAGCCAAGTCGAGACTAATTTGTCTGGCAGGGGTGAGGGTGATGATGGCTCGCTTTGGCTGACATATAGTTTGAGGTCGGCGGGAAGCGTGCGAACGGGCTGCAGATCGGATGGAGGTTTCTTGGCCAATTGAAGAGGAATTCCGTTACTGATGAGGTTATTAAGGTTGAATTGGCTTGAGCTGGCGGCTGATGGCCAGGGGTTCCTGAAGCCATTGCCGCCCGGGAGGTGGTGGCTTAGTGGGTGGATCTGGTTGGCTGAGGAAGGAACGAATGCGGACGAAGAGGTGGCTGACGATGACGGGGAAGCTGACGAAGAACTCTGAGTAAGAAGCTGGTGATCATTGGCGCTGGGCTGGCTGACTGAGTTCGGATTGCTGTTGAAAATGGTCAACTTGAGTTTCTTGAGTGGGTTGACCGGTGAATTCATGTTGGGCGGGGTGGAAATTAATAAGCCACGAGCTTCATCTGGTCAGTTTAATCCGGCGGCTGAAAGTCGAAATAATCATAAATATGCAGTCGGGAATCGATTTGACCCTTCTTCCAAGTCACATCCTCCTCGGCCTGACTTGTCTCTCTTCCACTTCCAGAAGATCAAACTCTATCATGATGATCAAACCAGGCTGCCACGAATGACCATAGTTAAAGGTTACATATTTAAATAAATCTGTACATGATGATTCGTCCAAGGTCCCCCGTAATTTTGCGACGCCTGGCCATCACGCTCATGCGTCCTGTCGTCTCTCTTCCCCTTCAGCAGGTGCCGACCGTGACGTCACCTCTCGGATCACACAGGTCTAGAACCTTGCTTGTTGACGCGACTCCCTCGCCCTCCGGGGCCAGGTAAAACCTATTGTAGATGGCTTCGCGCTAATCCTGCGGTGATGGATCACCATCATCTGGAAGTCTGATCTTGTGGTAATATTTTGTAATTCCAATTAAATAAAATGTGTCAAAAGTGAAAAGGGATCAAGCGGAAAACACAACAGCAAGGTGTCCAGAATTTATGTAAACAGTTTTTGGTGGTTTTCAGCAATTTTTTGGTGGTCACAGCATCAAAATTACAAAAAAAAAAGAAGCTATCCTTCGTCCATGTATGTCTTCGCGTTGTTCTGATAAGGATGAGTAGTTGTGAGGAGTATTTGACGAGCTCCATCGGATGTGAGTGAAACAACAGCCTTCCTTCCCAGTTTCTTTTCTCAAAACAAGACCTTCATGAAGTTGAACAACTCTCCCGATCTGACAGATTCGTAGATCTTTGAAACATCCACCGACACAGAGCCTAGGCGTAGGATGAAGTACAACATTATTAGTAATGACTAAAACCTAACAAAAAAGAAGGGATTTATGGGACTAACCTTCGTGTCTTCCTAAGCGGACATCACCTCTCCTGGGGCCGATGCCAAGTTCCTTTCTTACAAACCGGTAAAGGAATTTATTCTTCTTCCCCAGCCACTCTTCGGCAGGCAAGTTTCCAGCCTGCTCGAAATAATTCTCGCGATTACGTTGATATGCCTGATTGACTTGCGAGGCGGCGAAGGAGGGCCAGCTTGCAGCTTCTTGAACATCGGCCGAATGATTGAGAAGAACATGTATTGTTTGCTTGAAAGCACTCAGGAACCTTGCCTCCGAGTCTAGAGAAGACGTGGCTTCCAGTCGTGGAAGCAAGGCTCCGAGCAGCGCTTCGGCTGCTGCTTGTGTTGGCTGTGACTTGAAATGAGAGTTCAGTAAGACTGGTAAAAGACCCTGGAGCTCCTTGATAAACATTTGATACATGACTCGAAGATCAATGGCCATGCACACCACGTAGAGATGAGCACTGGAATTGACATGGCTGGATTAGCGTACAAGTTCACCGCCTGATTCCAAGACTAAAATCACGCACCTCAACAACATTGACAAGACTTCTACGGCTTGAATCGTGTAGCGAGCCGAAACGAGTGCCAAGGAATTTACCTGCATCC
The DNA here is from genome assembly GCA_002873125.1 of Puccinia coronata f. sp. avenae. Classification (NCBI taxonomy): domain Eukaryota; kingdom Fungi; phylum Basidiomycota; class Pucciniomycetes; order Pucciniales; family Pucciniaceae; genus Puccinia; species Puccinia coronata. Next base: position 30,572 of record PGCI01000340.1, on the reverse strand, counting down.
AATCGTGCAACCAGATTTATTGTTAATTTGTGGGGGATAAAAATTCTTTTCCAAAAAAGTTCGACGAACGGATTGGTTGTGCTGCTCAGCGCTCTGAACATGCGTGGAAACAGGCGAGGCCAGGAAGCCAAGCTCAGCCGTGTATGCCGCCATATTGATGTCCAGTCCCTTGGTACTAAATAGATCGCAAATATTAATGAAATAATTGAGAGCTAATGACTATCAAATTGAAGATTCATGGGTGGCTTACTGGTAGTTGGTAGAAGGTTCATCTCCCGCAAGGCAAGAAGGTAGTCCTTTGCTCATAGAGCAGTTCATCAACTCGATTGCTTGAGCGAAGCTCAACTTCCCTATAGATTCCAGAGCGGATCTTGTCTTTTCCATTGAATTGGTGACAGACATTGCTTGAAAATTTCCACCATTGAGAATTTTCTTGTGTTCAAGATCTATCAATGGGTTGTCTAAAAAAAGCAGAAGGACCTTAATCGAAACTAGAAATGGACATATCGTTGTCAATCCTTGAATACTGACCAGTGGTAGCATTGATCTCGCGACAGAGCGTTTCATTGACATTGATTAATTCCTCGAGTTGTGGACCTAGCCACTTTTGAATGGAGTGTTAGATTTTTTACACGTTTTAAAAGTGAAAATGGAGAATGGACAAACTTGTGGTGAGGTTCGTAATGCATATCGATCTTGACGCAAGATGGCCTGATCTTTGTCTTGATCAACCCTTCGCTCTTCATCCAATAGGACTAGCCGACTTCCCTCAAACTTGTTCAAATTCAAGCAATTCTTCAGAATCTGTTCATCGCTCACATAATTTTAAAACTTGCCGGAAAAGTAACACACCATGGATCTTATGTTTTTGGCCACTTCTACCTGGCCAGGATGGGGTCGGCAAGTCTCGTGGATAAAGCTGTGCGACCCAATTCCTACTCAGAACTTGACTCGTTATTGAAAGTAGAAATATGTGGAACTTACGCGTCAAAACTTTGAGCCTGGCCCATCATGGCTTCCACCGTCATTGAAGTTAACGCTTGAGAAAGCAATAACAACATATGGGAATCGTGCGCTACTAGACAAGCAGCGCTTGCACTGAAAGCAGTTCCATTGCTGATGGCCAAGCTGTATTGTAAGTGAAGGTCAGTCGATCCAAATGTTAATAAGCTAATGATGAGTCAAGAAAATTCGTACCCTTCTTTGGGACCAAGGATAATCGGAGTGATCCCGTGCTTAGTGAGAGCTTCTGCAGCGGGGAGAATCTGTACATGACCGTCGGCGGAAGATCTGTCGAGAATCCTGATGGCAGGATGGCCACAAATCGCAGCGGCAACGTAGCTCAACTGCTCATAAATTAGTTTCTGCATCAGACAGATGAAGCGAAATATAGTCTTGAAGCTCACAGGCATCAGATCCCCAGAAGCTGAGATGGATCCCCGAAGTGGTACCATGGGGGTCAACTTTTTCTTCAAGAGAGTGATCAAGGTTTCTAAAACGTTCAATCGAAGCGCAGAATGGCCTCTTCAAAACGGAGAGAAGATAATTAATTTAGGATCAAGATTTCACAACAATGAGGACTTCAACCGGAAACTTGCAAACCTGACAAGAGAATTTATCCGAATGAGTATAGCACCACGAGTTATAGCTTCGGGCATTACATTGCTCATGGGATCTGAGAGATAATGACCAGCAGACAAGGAAGGTGAAGCCATAGGTAAAATACCAGACAGTTGGTGCTCGAGGAATGCCATCTGGAGATCTTGAGTCGATTCGCTGCGGGTATCGGCTGAGCCCTAAAAAATGAAAAGTTGCATTCATTGTAAGCCTTGGATCCATTTTACCTGAAAATTATCAAGACTCACTCCGAATCCACTGTAGGTAAAATGTCCATTTTTTTTTTCATTCCAGTCAAATTGTTAGTTGGGATGTAGATATCTTTAGTTGCCTTCAAGAGACTACATACGTGGTAACTCCGTATATGGAGGTATTCAGTTTTGAAGCCAGAAATTCGACACTTCTCTCAATCTTTTCAAGCAAATGTTGGTCATCGGTGATCTTAGCCTGCACATCGTACCTAGAAATAAAGAGCATCAGCGATGTTTACATCCAGACACAATTCATAAAGCATCACCTGGATGCACCCACGATCTGGGTGGGGGTGAGATTGTATCCATCAAGAACAATTTCCTTGTTGTTGGATCTGAGGTCCTCGAGTTCACTCGAAATGTTGGAGCACAACTGAACGTGGGTCATTGTTGCAAGCTTTTGACTCAAGTTTTTAACGGCGGCGCGACCTTTGAGATGCAGATGGACAGCGTGTAATTGGGAAAATGTGATGGGTAAAGCGATGTATTCAAGAGATGAGTCTTTGTGATTTTAAAATATTTTATGGCTGATGGGTCAAGGGTGAAACTGCACAACACGAAGCCTTTGATATAAGCTGGGGGAGTTGAGGGTCAATGATGTTTTGCCTCTACGGAGCAACAACTTGCAGACACTTTATGAGGGGATGGTTAAATGGTTTCACAACTTGCACGGGCACCTTCGCGGTGGTTCAAGACGGAAGTACCTACTACCGTTCCCAAATTCGGCCACTCGGAAAAATCAAACAAACATCTTGTAACCTCATTTTGGCAACACTGACGGCTCATACCTGCGAAGAGTTTCGAAGCAGACTAAACCGGCGGAGATGGTATATCCTCATCCGCGTGTCGTGGCGCTCTGATCCTTGTGACGCATGCTGCTGTCATGCTCACATTTTCATGAATCCTGCGTTCGACTATATACGGTCTTTTGTCGTAACCAACCTGAGCGGCAGGGTCGCAGACAGCTGAAGCAGTGCCAGGAAGCACATGGAGGCTGGCGCAACTGAAGAAGACGCCATGAGGGAACAGCCTGACCTTCTGAGCTAAGCGGTGTCGGTCCTGGCCTCAAGTGCCTTTTACAACTTCACTTCTCAGGAGAACGTCGCATAGCAATGCCCCTCTCCTGAGGAGCCAGGGGACCCGGCACGCCTGGAGCAACGCAAGACTCTGAAACCGATTGCGGAAGAGGCAGAGGCCTCGCTTCGAGGGGCGCCCCCAGCCTTCCGGCTTCTATCGAGGGGATTGGTTTAAGCCAGGGAGAACGTACCATGCGGCCATTATATACCTGTTCGTCTTCCCTCCAAAGGATCCGATTGAATAGTTGGCTTGAAAATAAAAATGTTGTTTGCTATTCATTCCAAGAAAGTAACTCCTCATTTCCCTTTACAACTTCCCCTTCAAAGAGTCATCTTAAGTAAAAGATAAACCGCTGGCGGACCGCTTTTGATCACGTCCGTAAGATAGACTTGATTTTCATTCAAAGAAAGGAAAGCGATAGGTGGGCACTCAAATTGAGAGACAGCTCCATTTCAAAATTCAAGTTGTCTACATCCTTGTTGTAACCTACCAAAACCTGATTGGTTTAACCTACCAAACCCTGATTGGTTGTCCAGTTCCAATCTGCACAATGGCACGCTGAGCCTGCACCTCCGAAACCAACACCAGTTCTCCTTTGGAGGCCCTGCGGGGCCCACCTGCACACTGCCAGCAAAGCTGGCTCGGATGGCCGCATCCGAGTTAATAGCGGATACGGCCATCCGATTTAAACTCGGGCGCCGTGCCACCGAGTAAATTGTCAACCGATTCAAACTCGGTGGCCAAACACCCGGGCCACTGAGTTTGAATCGGTCAGCGATTCACTCGGTGGCACGGCGCCCGAGTATGAATCGGATGGCCGCATCCGATGTTAACTCGGATGCGGCCATCCGAGCCAGCTTTGCTGGCCGTGAGCTGCCCTCCGAAACCAGGAGGGACTTCATTAAGTTTGTCGTAGCCCTTGGGCAAAACATGAAACCGCACTCACCATACATAAGACAAATGACGGACCCCGACTAGCTGCATACGGGGGGATGGGGGGGGGGGTATCATCCTTGTGTGGGTGTCATCAAGTGTTTTACATATGGCGATGCACCTCCGAAACCATCACCAGTAGCACTTGGAAAAAACAAACCACACTCACCATAAAACAATCGATGGCACCCGCATGGGGGTGAAACTCCCTATATGTCTGCATATGGGGGGTGTCACCCTCATGTGGGTGCCATCAATTGTTTTATGGTCACTATCAGTTATGTTAATTCCGCCCGCTCACCAAGATCGGTTCATGGGCTACTATTTGAAGGATCTTTGAAGACCACTGCTAGGATCCTGCACACACACCCCAACCCCTTCTTCGTCAAAGTTATATATAATTTGTTCAGCTAACACCAGAGAACATAGATACCAACATGAGGATTTGGCTTTCGCGTATTTTGTTATCACAAGTTTTCTTATTTGGCATTGTTAGGAAAAGTGCCTGCTTCCTCACCGCAGAAGAGATCTTGAGCACCGACGACTTGCGGTGCCTGAACAACGGCAGAGAGGGTATGTGAGGAACTATGATAACATCCTTTTATAATTTACAGCAGAGCCGCAATCGGTTGATATTGAATTTGACTGTTCCGATTTTCCAGATGCTACTGAGAGGTTGAAGAATTCCTTTGAGCTCCTACCTGTGCACGAAATTGGCCAGAGTAAGACTTCGTTCATCATGTTAGAACAGCTCGTCAAGAGTGACTGATTGAATACGTTTACAAATTTAGGGATAACTGGGGAGCGATCTGACATCGCACAATATGTATACAAAAAGGAACGAGGACAAAGTATACTAACGTCCGGTAAGACTAAATTGGAATTATTTGTATAGTAACTAAGAAAAACTGATTTGAATCAATAGCTGAAGTACTTGGATTTCGGGTTAATGCAGTATCAGAAGAAGCAATTCATGCAACATCCGTTCAGCCTTTATACTCATCTATGAGCATAGTTGGAAAGCTAGCGATTGATCAGGAATCAAAAGAGAAACTTAAGAAACTGATAACGTCAATGCAGAATCATATGACTCATTTGATTTCAATATCCTTCTCCAACAAAAACGATGCAAGTGAATCTAAGACCGTAGCAGCAACACGTTACAACGTCGATTTCGCTCATGAAGAACGCATTCAGTATGAAGATTTAGATCTGGTCAATAATTTGAAGGCGGCATGGGATTTGTTGAAGACCTCAGTATCTTCACGTCAACTTTCTGAGAGGAAAGTTGTAGAAATATATTCAATGATGTTTGTGTTGAGCGACGTTGTGCTGGATTTTCTTATCGCTTCAGCAGAAAGTCACAACTTATTAATTAGTGAAGAAACCCTCAAAAAGATGTTCAACCAGGAGATTGGGGCTCAAATGATATTGAATCATCTATGGGGAAAGTTCCCGCTGAAAAGTAGTTTCACTGAAGCATACCTAAACTTTGACTTCCAAGAAAGCCTTGAACATAGTCCTTTCACTCAACACTTGGCTGTTGTTTTGAAATGTAGGTTTTTTTTTTTTTCATATCGATGAGGGCTGATTATAAGTACTTCTTTTTTATCATGCGGTATTTGAGATATTGAGTTTCATGTTTATTTTATTTTATTCACAAAAAACTGGTATTAAAAATATTTAAGACTTGAATAAAGATAAAATCGAAGGTGACAGGAAAGCCGACGGGGGATTCCAGAGACTGGCGCGCTCATATCTAGCACTTCAAATCAAATCTTTTGCAGTTCGAAATGGCTTCTCCGATCGTGAATTGGAGAGAATCGACCACAAGTTCTTGCAAGTCACGTCACCTGAAGCTATGAAGAACAGCAATCAAGTGACATTTGATGCAAACATCCGATTTTTTCTTGAAGATTTAATGACTCTCACCCTTTCGCCGCAGGCCATTTCCAATCACCATGCCGTACAAGTGAAGCTCTATCACAACATGCTCAGATTTATTATTAAATACCACATCAATGGAGTTTCAACAAGGAATCAATCTAAGATCAAAGGCCTGGACATTTATCCTCAAGTTGAAGCTTTCGATGCTATAATAATGTCATTGTCTGAATCAATCAATTCGTTATATGCCAAGTACGGTGAAGTAGTGCAAGAACTCGCATTTACAATGGATCACACATCGGAACAATACGCCAAAAAAATGATATTCCTTACAGACACCAGGACAAAAGCTTACTATACGTTACTTGGAAAGGATTCAGAATCGAACGTCACTCCTCGTGAAAGCCGACCGAAACATTTACTTGAAGATACAAAACCTAACGACAGAGTCAGGTCTTTGATTGTATCCTGGAGGGCACAAACAGATACCACAATCGAGTTCGAAAAGATAATCTACCCTAAGCTTGCAAGTCGCACGATATCGAAGCCTGCAGCATTAGATAGTCTATTCAAATGGACTAAAGTATCTCCGTTCGTCAACAGGGGACAACTGGAGCTGTCTAGACCATTATCAGACTACACTTATCGATTCCTCCAGAACTCCAAGGAACACATACAACGACTGTTTACAGAGATAAATAGACTTGAAATGACAATAAGCGGCGTAAAGTACCATAAATGAGAGGACAATTGATGAAACATGTAGCCAAACAAAGAATTCAAAGTCAAGTCGTTTCAGCAATCGTTCCCTCGAGAAATGTGTTTGGAATGGTATTTTTGAAACTCCGTTTTAAATTTTATGGATATTTTGTTTCTTGGATTCCATAAATGAACTCGTCAAGGAAGCCAGTCTGTAGAATGCTTTGGCTGACGTTGTCCAACAAGTGCTGTGTGAGAATTCTATCACCTGATGAATTCGCATTTTATCTTACTTTTATCTTACAATCTACTCAATTTTATTGTCCATTTCACTTCACTTTCATCTGAGGAGTCTGTCGCTCGTTATCTCACTATCTCAGGCACCTCAGAGTTCTCTCGTTGTCTTTCTCTCCTTCTCATCAGAACAGTTGCGGTAGTCATTCGTCAGGTCAAAATATTTTGAGGTCCCAATTGGGAAGGCATGGAAATTTTCAAAAAATAAACGGGCCCCCTATGGGGCCATGGTAAGTGGGTGTTGGCTAGGTGTCCCTCATTGAGAGAAAATGCTCAAGTGGTAGATGTGTATGTGTTGTTCTGTTGAAATTTAGCCAGACAACATATCTTGGAGCAAAGCACAGCAATCTCAGCGCAAGAAAGGATTTGAAGATTGACAGCAAGACTCACCTCCACCAGAAAACACATCCAAACAAACCTGCCAACATCCCACACACAACAAAAGCCTAAAAAAGTTATTATTCACTCGGAGTTGGATGAAGAGACAAACAACGGTGGGTCGCTACACTAACCATAGCGGTTAGCGTAGCGTAGCGCAGCGCAAATGCGCTATTTTTTAGCGTAGTGTTAGCGCGATTGTACGAATCTGTGCTAACGCCACGCGCACAGGGTGCGCAGCTAATTTAGCTGTTACCGGAGCGTTAGCGCAGATGCGCGCAATTGCGCTAACGCTACACACGCAGGGCGCAAAAGAGTGCGCGCTACGCTGCGCTAAAGCACTTTTAGCGGAAGAAGTGCCTTTTTCCGCCAAATGCGCTGTAGCGCAGCGTAGCGACTGTAGCGGCGCGCTAACGCTAACAAAGAATTCTCGCTAACGCTATTCAAAATTGGCGGGCGCTTTTTGCCGCTACGCTGATGCGTAGCACTGTAATAGCGTAGCAACCCAACGTTGAGACAAACAACAACCGGTCTTTCATCTTTTCTGCTTGCTCTTGGCCTCTCATTTTCTTAGCTTGCTCTTGATGTCTCATTTCTTTTGCTTGCTTTTCTTACATACACATTGATCCATTTCCCTTCTCTTCTTTTTTGTCTATTCTTCTATTCACATATATATACATACATGGTCAAATTCTTGTCATGATTCAGATGCAATCTTGCCAAAAAAAAAGTCCCTCTGATTGCTCAATTGCAGCTTTGAAATGGGCTCCCTGAAGTGACATATAAGTAGTGTAAGCAAATCAACTCTTGCCAAATAGATTCAGCTTGCCAAGCTTCCTTTCAGGTGACTACAAGAAGGAAACCACAGAAAGGCTTTGACTGGACAATGATTGCCTCCACCTTCATGTGATGTGAGTCTGACCATAGTGCACAGCAATTCTAGCAATTCTGGTAGTTGATTGCTAAAACATTTTTCTTGCAAATGCTGATGGTGAAACCCTAAATTTAATCAGAGATGCACTCAAGGGAGACAACCCTTTACTGTCTTCAGAATCAATTTCCATGTGATTTTTCAGTTGAAGCTCTCAATCAATTCTCATATTAACATACTTCCCATTTGATTTCCATGAGTGAAAACCACACATTTGATAATAGAGATCTAATATTTATCACTCCCCCTAGTTACCTGGATTCCCCATCAACAGCACTCTTCTACACATGCAAGGGTGTTACCCACATACGTAATCTCATCAGTTGTTACACATCCCCAACATTCAGGGCGCTGACCGCATGTTCACTATTCTCATCACTCTGCAAACTCTCCTCATCAGACTAACTGGTCATATGAAGTGTAAGATTAACCCAATAATAGAAGGGAGAAAGGACATCAGAATGGATGGTTTTCAGAAAGACTACACTGAATAGTTAGTCAAAATGTTGGAAGACAGATAAGAACCACGAGCGTCTTCATTAATTTATTGATTGGGGAGACGGGACTCGCGCAAGGGTTTATATACGGTTATGATATATATGTTGTTAGATATATCAAACTGAAGTAATGGACAACATGGAGGGGGAACAAAGAAAAAGGAAGTCATTTGTTTTACATTCATTTACAAACGTCAGCCCCCAAAGCAAGGCATGAAAAAGAGACCAAAACTGAGAGAAGAGAGAGTTAGAACTGAAAAAGTGAGTAGGGGCCGAAGAGGGAATGAGGCGCAGCGCGATCCGTGAGGGGGGGCCAAGCGCTACGAAGAGCAGGGGTGATAAGAGCTTCTTGATAGGGGTTTTTTTTTGGGATGGCATGTATGAGTTTGTATATGGGAACAGCTTCTGGGTTGAGCTGGACAGGCTTTCAGTCGACTCGGATCTCGTCGACTTTGACCAACTCTTGTCCAGAAAAGCCATCCTCCTGCCCGGCTGCTTCATACGCATCGCGTTTCCACGCCGGTAAGAAGATGTCCTGGACCCACACCAAGTTGATACAAGAGGTAAATGTGATGGACAGACGAGAGATAAAAGAAAAAAGGGTGTAATATCGCCGTTGCTGCGAGATAGGCATACTCTGCCCGTCTTTCTTTTTTTTTTTTTTTGAAGAAGGGGTGCACTGGAGGAGTAGGAAGATACGGTGGGAGCAAGAGAGACAAGAGGGACAAGGTAGGTAAGCGGCACAGACCTGATCAAAGCACCATCCGTTATCCGTCTTGAGCACGATCACGTCACAGTGGTGGAGGTCGAGGAGTGACTGGTCCTGTCTTCGGGGTGAGATCCGATGGTAGCTGGATTCCGAGTCCTCCTCTTCCTCGTCGTCCTGCTCATCCTCATCTTCTTCGTCGATGTCGTCCCTCAAGCAGTGGTAAAACATGAACTGCCCGTCCGCAAGAAGAAAGAATCAGATTCCACTCAGTAAAGACATACGCGAGACGGGAAGGGTAATCGATGTTATGTAAAGAATGCCAAGATGAAAACAGGATGGTTATGACGATGCCGGGGAAAGATAGGCAGCCAGGTGAAGCTCTCACGGGTCTCCATATAAAGGGGATATACGAGAGTGTATGCGTAATATACATGTGGGGGATTGAGATGAGGAAGGAAACGATCGATCGAAAGCGTGTCCCGAGAGCTTAATTCGGGACTTGGCCGATAGGCGGGAGCCCGCTTTCTGGGGAGGGGAGCTTACCTCGATGTGGTTGTTGCTGATGGTGTGACGGCGCCGACGGCCGCAGGCGAGAGGCTTGCTGCTGGGCTGGATGTGGGCAGAGGGGGAGGCAGTGGTGACAGCAGTGGTGCTGCTGGTGCTGTCTGGGATGGGCTGCTCGACTGCGCGGCTCTTGTCGCTCTTGGAGTGAGTGTCGGCCTTCTTTGCGAGCTGGCTGCTGCTCTTTCCTGCGCTGGTGGATGCTGAGGCTGGGTGGTCCATGGTGGGCGTTGGTTGTGTTGGTTGGGATATTGTTGCGGATGGAAGTTCAAGTAGAGAAACGACCAGTTAAGGAGCAGGAGCGCAGATGACAAAGGACTGCCACGGGGGAAGAGGGGGAAGAGGGGGGCGGGGGTAGGGGGCAGGGAGGGGGAGGGGGCGAAGGCGCGGCGGGGGGTCTCCCATGACACCATCGAACATCTGCCAAATATCAGATGCCCACTTTATGCATTTAACTGCAACTATGTATTCACAAAAGTACATATTATGTGAACACATATTATGGGTTTGTATGTAGATTCCGAGTATGCACTTACTTCCACTCAGAATTATGTATTTACTTGAACTTTATTCACTGGAAAAAAGGGTCACCCCAAAGGAGAAAGCCAAGTGTATTAAAACTATTGCATGCCCATGGGTGCTCACACTACGGCAAAAAAAAAAATCGGACTACTTTATTTACGGAAAACCGCCATCAACCAAAAGAAAAATAAAAAACCCAAACAAATATATGTAGGTCATGAGATAGATGGATTATGTATGTAATACTCTTTAAGAAACAAAGAAACACAAGTCTACAATCAAGTCAACATATAACTAACCGTCCATGTTATATCTGACTCAAAGCTTTTTCTACAATCCTCTTCACGAACCATTTTCATTTTTTATTTTTTTTCGAAAAAAAAGGGGTGGAAAAAAAAGCCATGTTCGTTGAAGTTTCAAGTATAAAAAATGTCTACTTTGATCAGTGTCCGAGGTGTCCACAAAAAGTAATATTTAGGCCAGGTCCTGACTTGAAAAGATTATTATATTATGTATGGACTAATTGTACGCTCATGATCTGTTCCTCTGAAAAGTGATCACAACCTTAAAAATAACAAGTACCAAGACAAGCAAATCTGGTCAGCATGATGTCGTTCAAAAATGGAACCACATGATGGGGGACAATGGACTCACTCCACTGTTCTCGATCCGGGGAGGAGCGCTATTTCCAGCCTTCCTTTGTCTGCCAGAGGTAGAGGAGTTTTGGATAGACTGATCGAGATCGCAGGTAGAGAAGAAACATCTCCCGCTCTGAAACAAGCACAACACCCATAGCCCCAATTAGTTTCTTTTTTCATTTGTGTTGCTTATAAAAAAACAAATCCAATATATATTGTATTCGAGCTGATCCTTTGGCTTACACTTTTGGATCCTTGTGCATTATAGCCGGAGGCGCATTGTGCTTGGAGACGGTCTGCCTGGTCGGCCAAGCGATTCCATCGGTACTAATAAAACCCCAAATATAATGAGAAATGAGTTGACATATACATTCATTTTGAACGTATATTAAAATGTCTATTTCTTTGGTGCGTTTTGTTTTTTCTCAGGCAAAGGTCGTACCTTCACTGCCAGGTTATGTGAATTCCGATTTTGACTATGAGCAACACCAAAGAATGTGGAGTTCAAGTCAGATTTGAAAAATAAATCAATGTGAATGTGGCCGTTAGACGTAAGTAACAGGAGCGGCGAGCTTACAAAACCAGCGCGCAATCGCGGTAAGAAACATACAGCCAATCCTCTACTCGTCGTTTTAACAGATCCCAACCACCAAACAAGTTAGATCAGCCCCGAAAGAAAGAAAGAAAAAGGAAGAGTTGAGATCTAGTGGAGTAAAAAAATAAATAAAGTGACGTGTTTATGGATAAACTTACGGGCGCCGATAGTGATCCCGGCTTTTTTGGTTTGCTTCATGGTCGTAATAATCTTCTGGCAGTCGTGCTTCAATTTTTTTTAAAAGAATACGGGAGGGGCCAAAGTAAGCTCTTGGATAAATCCAGTTGAAGGAGAGAGAGAGAGACGAGTGAGTAGCTGATGAATTCACCCTGTTAGGCGAAGCAGAAGAAGCTGTCACAACGAGATTAGCTCGAGTGTAGAAAAAGTTGACAAAGAGATGTTGATAGAAAGAGCTTACGAGGTAAACATTGGACATGGCAGCTGAAGGGAGACAAGTTAGCCACCTTCCGTGCGGGAGAAGTGGTAGCGGCAGTGCCCCTCTGCGCTTGCGCGGGCGCATTAAAGGATCTGAACTGGCACTGGACGCCGTCCTGGCCCAGTGGGAAGCTCCTCACGATGACCGACGAGTGCGAAGATTGCGTCTGAGAGGTGGTGGTGCTGGACGTGCTCGATTGAGTGAGGCTTGAAGAGCGGGAGAAATGCACGGGCTCTTCAGAAGACAGATACCGAGTATATCAGCTTTCTCGTCCCCCCACGCAGTACCTCCGGCATATCTGAGCATGAAAAAACCCACCTTCGTTGAAGGGATAAATCGCAGCATTCACAAATGGCCCCATGAAGCTGAGGATGGGAAGCGCATTGAAGACGAGGCTGAAAGGGAGCATGTTGCGTGGGGGCAGTTTTCCAGGTGCTTAGAATCAATCCGAAGCTCGGGTGCAACAAAAAAAAAACCCAGCCAAGATGTGCGCTAAGAGATGCCGAAGGAACGTCTCGTAGGAGACGCGACACAGAGATCACGATCCGTGATATAAATAGGCTAGGTGTTAATAGAGATATCTCCGGCCCAGCTAATAATAACCCTCACGATAAGATGGGGTGGCACTATGAACGAGTGTGGTGCTAATAATTAAACAACGAGCGACTGGGTTTACAAAAGAGTGTAGGTTGTGTTGACGGTAAATGTACTATTATGATAAGGAGTGAGGTCCGAATGCTAAGAGCCATGTCCAGTCCAACTTTATAGACGAACCCATCGCCCAGCGAGCCTCTCATCACATCGCGGCCTGGCTTTTCCCGGCCGTCTCAACGGGATCCCTCGAGCATCTGTGCGTGTATGACGGGCCCGAGAAAACTTGCCCTCGCGGAATCGCTGGAACAGTGTCAGGACCCCATGTTCTCCTAGACCTGGCATGGCTAACGACCCAGGCTCGTCTGATTCGTTGCAAGAAGTTTCACCGATACAAATCAAATCGCGTTGATCACAGTTAGAGATAGTTTGAGCGGTCCACCGTCGGGCGGCATAGCAACTCCGTGTATTGGGAAGTGTGCGAATTGTGACAAACATGAAGCATAACCCTCGGTGGGTGTGTCTGCCCCTTCATGGGGGCTTCACCACCGGCGACAATCATGAATGATGCAGAGCGAAGTCGCACAAACCACGATATTCCGTGGTGGATGATGCATCCACCAGGCGCACTGCCGGCATTCAATCCCTGCGGTTTGACTTCTATTATCGAAGTAGACGCGTGTGGGGCTCGTCAAGGTATCTGAAGCTCCAGCCAACAAGCACGGGCTGGGTTGGCCGAAGCAGCATGCGTGCGAGGGCTACAGAGGGCTGTACTTGATTATGTTTCAAGTATTACTATGGCTTATGGGTAGAGTGAGCGAAAGAACCATTCTCCAAAGATGCTTCAAAACAAAAACAACAAAACAGAAACAAAAAAAAGCCGGGCGGATCATAACACACGAAAAGAGCACCTGCAGATAAAACACAGGAAAAAAAACTGTTTTACAAGTATACATACAAGTCATACACAACATATCTACTTGCCGAAGAAGAAAGAACACATCAGCTCCAAGAGTGGGTTATGAGAAAGCCTGGATCCCGGTGATAGCTTTTGCCAAGATGAGAGTATGGATGTCCTGCGGAGTGATTTAGCATGATGTGATAAGCCACAGAACAGATATATATATATATATATATATATATATATATATATATATATATATATATATATATATATATATATATATATATATATATGACTGGGGCTGATGGGTTTAATAAGAACGGAAATGGGAGACTGACGTGAGTCCCCTCGTAGGTATTAGCCACGTGCAAATTGGCGGCGATCCTGCCGATGTGGTACTCGTCCGACACTGCGTTCCCGCCAAAGATATCCATCAGGACGCGGGCATGGTGGAGCGCTTTCCCGCAGTTGTTGCGCTTGAGAAGGCTAACCATCTCGGCTAGAAATAGGAAGAAAGGAGAGGTGCAAGCATCAGCCGGTGATGAAGAAAGAGGACGTCTCATTTCTTCTTGCCACAAGCTAGCCAGGATGTCACTTACGACACCATGTCCCGGCATCCTTCATGCGCCCCAGTTGGATAGCCGCACACAGCCCAATGACCGCCTCGGTGTTCGCGTCGACCAGCTTCTTCTGAACGAGCTGGAAGGCCGCCAAGGGTTTGTTGAACTGGACCCGCTCCAACGCGTACTCTCGCGCCCGCTTCACACTCTCTTCCAGCGCCCCCATCACCCCGAAGGAGATCCCGAACCGCGCATTGTTCAGGCACGAGAACGGGCCCTTCAGGCCCGTCACGTTCGGTAGCATGTTCGCCGTCGGAACAGGCACCGAGTCCATGTATATAGAGCCCGTCGTGCTGGCCCTCAAAGACAGCTTGTGCTCAATCTTCGGCGCAGAGAGCCCTTTCATCCCCTGGTTGATCCGTCACCCAAATTCAAACATTGTGGTTTAGCTGTCAACTTGGATCTGGGGGATGTCTTGCGCATTGGGACCGACCTTTTCCAAGATGAATCCCCTAATTTTCTGGTCCCAGTCACACTTAGCCCACACCACGAACACGTCCGAAATTGGCGCATTGGTGATCCATGTTTTGCTACCCGACAGAACTAAAGAGCACATGGAACAAAGGATGAGCGAAGCTAAGCTTTGATTGGATGAAAGCGTAAATGATGTTTCAACGTACTGTAACCTCCGGATGCATCTTCAGTGGCGCGTGTCAGCATGCCCGAGGGATCCGAGCCATGCCCCGGCTCTGTCAGTCCAAAACATCCCACCATATTCCCGCTGGCTAACTCGGGCAAAAACTTGGACTTTTGCTCCTCCGAGCCGAACGCGTCTGAGGAAGATCGGGAAGAAGGGAGGGAGAAGTGAGTATAAACTGACACCTTCCTGTGTGTAATGTGAGAGCATATTTACGGATCGGATGCATGACTAGAGATGATTGGACGCTCATCGCCGATCGGTACCCGGAATCGATCCGCTCCACCTCACGGGCAACCAAGCCATACGCCACGGATGAAACCTGATGAATGCAGATGAAATGCGAAAGACTTATTTTTTTAAAAAAAAAAAATATGCGTGATTCGAAAGTCAATGTTCAAGTGGGAATCCAGATCCTCACCCCGGCACAGCCGTAGCCCGAGATGGTAGGTCCCAGGAGCCCAAGTTTCCCCATCTCCTTCAAAATGTTAGGATCAAAAGCTGTGAGGTTAAAAAGAGTTCAGTGTGGGAGCGCGCGCTGGAATGGAAGATTGTTTCGAGCTGACATTCTTTGCGGTGAGCCTCCAGCACTCTGGGCATGAGGTTCTCCTGGCAGTATTCATGGCTCGCCTGTCTGGATGTGCGAGCATGAGCCGTGTACACCAGCTTTTCGCGACGATGAATGGAGAGGAGGACTTTCACATACTTGATGGCCAGCTCGTCTTCCGTCAGCAGACTCTTTTCTACCCGCAGAGCGTCCTCCCAGTCGTACTCCACGAAGGCCGCCTTCTTGGACTGCGTGGCCGCCGTGCGTCTGAGTGTGATCCTCCTGAGCGGCGCACTCGACCTGGTTCTGCTGAGTTGGGCTAGACACATCCGCAAGGCCATTTCCGTCAACCTGAGCTGGTTGTTGTTGTTGTTGTTCTTTGTTTGTTGTATTTATTTATTTATTTTATATGTGAATAGGTTTATGTACATAGTCCCTATGGGATGTCACATGCCCCCCCCACCCCCCACTCGGGCCCGATCTGTGACACCCTCTGTGGTGACCCACATACATTTCACAGACTGTGCTCCCCCCCTCACTTTGGTCTACGTATGGCAGAACGAACCACGAGTACACCCCGCTTTCCCTTCCCACCACCACTCGGCTCACGATGGCAGCAGGTCTCCGAGTTTCCTCCCTCCGATCCGAATGAACCAGACGACGAATGGACCGAAGAAGTAGGCCCCACCTTCTCTCTCGCTTTGTTGATGGGGGCAGGACACGGGCTCATTTCCTTCACCTTGGTCGATGTTGGATAGGTGGAATATGTCACCTTCGACTTCGGCCACTCTCATGCTCCGAGCCCAATCAGCTCATACTCAGGCTTCCAAGTCTTGGTGCGCCAACTCGCGCAACATCGCGTTCCCCTCTTCCATTCATCCCAAAAGTAACCCCCGAACATGGCTTTTTTTTTTTTTTTTTTGGTTGTTCTGGAAAAGATAACAGGGCTTAAACACGCCTCATCCGTTCCTCAAGATCGGCGACCAGGTCTACCGCGGAGAGTACGAGAGTCTCGTCGGCACTGAACTCATCATGCGCCCAGTCTCAGCTGCAGACAATGGGAAACAAACTAACCAGCAACGTGTAAGCGTCCCAAGCTTTCCCCAGATCTTGTTTTGGCGTGAGATCTCAAAGGCGCACTAACAATATCTTCCATTCAAATAATCGGGAGATAGTCAGGAACCGAGGAACAAGGAGAGGAAGGAACAGAAGGGCAGGGAGGTGAAGAAGAAGACGAAGAAGACGGGGCAGCAGAAGAAGAGGATGGTGGCGAGGGGAAGGTGCAGAAGACGAGCTACGAGCCGCTAGCTCACTCACGTGCTCGGATTCGCTGGGTACCTGTCACACTGACCGAGGCCGAGGGGGGCGCGAAGGAGTCGGACTCATCCAGTCCTGAGGGCGCCATGGGCACCGACCCGAAGACCAAGAAACGGCCGGGAGCAGGCGCCGGTGGCCGCCACTGGGCCAGCCATTGGACTAAATTCACCCCCCGTACTAACCGCTCCAAGACGAAAACCGTCATCCAGCCAAACCCTGGAACTCTGGCTCCTGACTGTCAACCTCAACCCCAGTCTGACCCTCAATCTCAACTACCACAGGATCCTCCACCGCAGCCTGAACCTGAACCTCACTCTCAGCCTGAGCCCCCGCCGGCGCCTCAACCTTGATCCGTGCCTCAACCACACTCGCAATCTGCCCAACCTTTGTAGTTGACTGACCCTTCCAAATCTCTCAAATCTCCTTCACATCTGATCGACGCTGTGGCAGGATTTTCACAGAGGGGCATTTATCCTCAAACCTTCATTCCATGTCGGGCTCTTTTCATACATGCCATACCTAATCGCTACAGTCTCGACAATCCGTTGGCCCTGTTTCACCCCCTAAGAGTTGAGTATGATCGTTGAAGAGCCAAAGGCGGGATGTTTATGTAGTGATAGAGGTTTTTTGGTTCGGTAGACTTTTGTGGAGTTCTTTCTGCTACAGGGGTTGTTGCTGCTGTGGGCATGATGTCTGGTGATTTCTTCAGTGTTTAGATTGGGCTTTCTCTTGGAGACTAGCTCATACAGAACTCGCACAGAATTTACTCTTCCTGCATGTAAAAGGCGCTTGCATCTAATGCTACCATGTATGGGTTGAGAGCTTGAGGAAATCATCCAGTCCTATCTAGTAATGCAGTTTCACTAGTTCACATATGTATCTTTGGCGAAAAATAGTTGAGAAACAAAAAATATTTTGGGTCATTTAGGGCACTCCGAATTCCACCTCCGTTCCATTTCAATATTATGTTCCACACGATGTATTGAATTCTACTGATTGCACTGATTGATTTGATTTCTATGGAGGCAGCTAAGTATGATAAGAGTAATATTTTCATCATTACAATCCCCAACAGGCACGAGGGATCTATTTCATATACATATATATATATCTGAACAACAAGCTGCACATGTACACATGCATGTATGTAAAGAAACGAAAAGGGGAAGGAAATGCATGCCGAAATTTTTTAGGGAAGTAGAGATCGATGGGGATGTACGGGGCTACCGACCAAGGTCCGGCGGGGGGTGATGACCAGGGGCAGGAGCATGGACGCCGGGACCGAGCGGTTCGTTTTGAGTGCCGGTAGTGACGCTGCTACTGGCGCTGCTACTAGCGATGCTGCTTTCGCCCGGGGTTTTTAGTCCCGAACCTATACTACCTACCACAAGGCCGGTGGTAGGAGTAGAAGAGGCAGCAGAGGAGGACGAGATATTGGTGCCTGTGCCTGCCACTGCGGCGGCTCCACCGCCGCTGTTACTTGGTGGACCTACGCCCACCGCAGTGCTCGTTTTCCGGTTCATGGTGTTGCTAGATGGAGTCGTCGATCCCAAGCTCTTCTTGCGGCTGTGGGGCACCGAGGATGGAATCTTGCTGGGCACGCCGCTCATGCTTGTAGAAGGCACGGTAGCTTGGGTAGACGTACTACTCAGACGTTGGTGCTCTGCTGGTGAAGTGACTGGATTGGTGGTGGCTTGGGTATCAGTCGGAACTGTACCGCCGAGAACGGGTTGCGGGTTGGCTGGGCGGAGGAGAGTGGAGGTGGGTCTGTCGGGAACAAACTCCTGCGGCGAGCGAACTTGAGACGAAGGGTAATTAGGGTATACTCCTTGCTGCTGCTGCTGCTCGGTTGATCCCCCACCATTCAGCTCGCTATCCCGGTCATGCATTCCATTTGATTCCGACTCGCGCCCGTGGTGTAGGTGATGAGGAGGTTGCCGTCGAACCTTCTCATGCTTGGTCTGGAGTGCTTTGAAATGAACCAATAGCGAGTTCCAATTTACCACCTCATGGTCAGATGGCTTCAGTACATTTTTCAGACCACGAATTGTACTCAAATTGGATCCGGGTAGCGTACTTGCAGCACTGGAATCAAGTTGAACGCGCAATGAGAGGTTAGGCAAGAACAAGGCAAAAAATTGGACTTGATAAATTTCATGACGTACGCTTTTGGTGCTGCATGGGCATATCCTAATGTGCTTACAGCCCCTAACCTATTCCTCAAAGTCGCAAATGCGCTGCTCTGTGGCAAGAGCATCAATATCCCATACAGGGCCTTGTAAAGAAAAGGATACTTGTCGGGTTCCAGAAGCTGCAACCTTAGCGCTATCGTTTGTGTGTTATTCACAGAAAATGAAGATGAGGAATTATTCGTTATGGCGCGAGAGAATTTACTCATAATGAAGAACACGATTCCTACTCACAAGTGAACACGGGGCTTTCCAATAACTGAACGAGTTTATCCACCTGAATCAAAAGGCCAACCGTCATTTCGAGATCGTGGGCCAGGATGGTCAAGAGGTGAAAGGCGTGCTCGTATGCCATCGGACAGAGCAGGCATAAGGTCAAGGTGGAAATCGGATTATGACTGAATGATCGATAGAGGTGTGTGAAGAGCTGAACACTCTCTTTGGTCTCGAGTTGTTTTAGTTTCCTTCGCATATCGCTCAGCTCAGGTGATGTAATCATGATCAATGTCAGATTTTGCACCATGGATGATGCAAACTCTAAATCCTACTTGTCAAACGGAAGCCATTTCGCGATATTTGTCAGCACATAAAATTAATTTGTCTTCGAAAAATGGCCTGCAGGGATGACATCGGAAAAAAGAAATTAAATCCCATTGAGCCTTTTCTTCTGGCTTGCAACTAGCTTACCTCATCAGCTTCAAGGTACTCGGCAAATGACTTGAAGATTCTTTCGGCATTGAGATTTTTGCACAAGATTCTAACGATAAGGTTACCCCTGGACTCCAACAAGTTTCGGTCGGTGCCAAAGAGGCTCAAAAGATTCCACATAAAATGACGAAAGTAGTATCCTTCTTCTTCAGTGTTCACCAGGCTTCTCAAGCTAATCTGGGACAACAACTCCAAGTCGTATCTTATAACTGCCTCCGAATCGTCGGACAACGTTTTCAGCAACGCTGGGAAAGTTCCATCTTCGAGTGTCAGGATTTTGTTCGGCACTTTATTATGCAGCATCATCAACCATTTCAATGCGGCCAATCGTGTTTCCTCATACTCGTTTAGGAACTGTAGTGTTAAGGCATTCACGGTGAGGGTATAGTCGAGGGGATCTGGCGGGGCTTCTTCTTTTGGTGGCGTTTCCGTCTGAGATTCGTCGTCTACGGGTGGCTTGATAATCTCCTCCTCAGCAATCCCGTTCGGCCTCGTCCCCTTCCGCGGCCGAATAGTCCATGAAGAGTGTGTTTGGGTTAACGAGGGCGATGGGCCCCGCTCAGGACGCATGATTTTATTCCTGAATTTATCCACTGAATTTGACATATGAGAGCTGATTCGTGGATCATGCTTCCGTTTATCAACCTCGGGTACAGGTGGTGGAGGTGGTGGCGGGACAGGTGGTAGCGAAGGTGGGGGTGGGGTAGGGAGCTGTTGGATGGCATGGAAGAGACCATAGTTCGCCGCAATCGCTATATCCTTGATGTAATTTCGTTCGTGAGATAGACAGCCGAGAATAATGGGGATCAATCTTGGAGTAAATGGAATAATGACGGATTCATCAATCTGAATGATTTCGCTGAGCCATTTTAGGCATAATGCCTGAATTTCTTCGGTGATGTCATGAATGCACATCCATTTGATGAGAATTTGGACGATTGAGGCCAGATTAAGCTCCACCCCCTGCCCATGTACATACGTGTCTTCGTCTGAGGCTTCCGATAAACTAAATTCATCGTCGGAATCCTTTGGGTTATCATTTTCGATTTTTAAAGGGTCTAAACCACTTTCATTCGTCATTTCATCCTCGTGTTCGACTCCTTTGGTAGCCGCTGGGCCGGCTTTGAGGTTGAGCGAGGCACTGGGATCCGGGTCAGAAGGGGCATTCTCCTCATGGGATCCCTTGTTCGGAGAATGAAGTGGCTGCGCTGGGGAAGCAAAGTTTTGAGAATCTCTGTCGGTTCCAGCCGCCATTTGTTTCTCGAACAGCCGACGTTGTCTTCGCAGCTCCCTCTTTTGTAACCGGTCCTGTTCTTTGTATTCTTTTGCATGAACCACTGCATCTATTTCTACCATCATGTCACCCAACAAATTTTGTACGGCAAGTTGGATTTCGTTGCCTGAATCGGCGAGGTAGGTGATCAAACCATCCAAAAAATCGGGCAAGTAGCTGACAAGATTGATTTCAGGTATCGAGTTGAGTAGTTGGAGCCAGGAGACGAGATATTGGCGGGTAAATGGATTGTGAGTATGGATTCGCTCGCGTAAGAGTGGGATGAAAGCTTTTAGAGAAAAGGCTCGAACGACAGGGGTAGATGAGGGAGGCTCTTCCATGGTGGTAGCTGTGGAAGAAGAGGGTGTATTTGACTGGCGCTGGGCTTGAGGCTGACGAGGCGGAACTACGGATATGTAAGTGGCAGCTTGTTCAGTGACGATGTCCTTAATTAGTCTGTCCAGCAGCTCTGCTCCGTTTTTCACCGCTGCATCAGGATCTGCGGCAAGCTGAGTTAGAGCCAATGTGAGAAAGCAGAAAGGAAAGAACGTTGAATTGAACCTGGTTTTCGATCATCCCATAGCTGGAAAAAAAGAAATCAAGTAAAAGGAGAGGGGCTGAAAGTAACCGACCTTGGAAAGACTATCAAACAAGTCGTTGAAATACACCAAGATTTCCCCCTTTGCCACTTTGACGACATTGTACATTCCTTCGCAGGAGAAATAACGGACCTTGCTATCGGGGTCGGAGAAGCATGATATGATTGGTGGAACGATGGCAAGCAGGTAAGAAGCGATTTCAGGTCCAAGGGCAATCGAGCAGGCAGCTAAACCCATCACACCACCCCATCTCCATGATGGGTTGTTATTAAAAGCCAGACACGCGAGTTGATTGACAATGGCATCGATGATATCATAATCGCGTTTTGCGAGATGGTCCTTGATCTGACTTGGCTCGCAGTTGGAAACAAACATTTCAAAAAAAGTCAGGACCCCGTTCAGCTTTTGATCAATCACGGTGATGAAAATCAAGATACTCACGCTTCGATCAAGAAGGCAGCATGTTTGCGCTTGTCATAAACTAAACATGATGAATGCCATAGCAGTTTAGAATTTGAGTCTGGGACGCAGCAGGAGTTTTGTATTTTGGTCAGGTTTGATTTGGATGCAGCTGACCTTTATCTTGGAGAGCACGCAAGGTGGAAGCATCTACAAGAGGAGGGGAAAGTGTCAACATTCGGAAATGCGGTAACGAGAAGAGAGCGATAGGTTTTTTAGGAGGTTCTGTGAAGAGTGCTGCCACACTGTTCTCCCTTTCTTTCAAATTGAGTGAGACTCACCCATAGAAGAACGATGATGCGCTGGCTGATATGTAGCTGGTTGTGGTTAGTTCTGGGTGCTGGTAGAGGGTGGGCGCGGGTCAGCGGGGAAGATTCGAAGTAGTTTCAGCGCTGACCTGCAAACAGCACCAAACGTTATATGTCCACATGTATAAAATTGATTTTTTTGTGGTTAACCAAGATTGGCTGGAGTGGAAATAGTGCTTACTGATCAAATCACACCAAATTGGTTCGATTCGGTTCGTTCGATGGTCAGTTGTTGGAGCAATCCAGCTCTTGTGTTTCTCAATTCCCTCCACTGAAAAAAAAAAAAGAAAAAAAGAAGAAAAAAAAACTCACTCAGTTGGCAAGGAGAGTGTGAATTTGCTGTGAAAGTGGGGGACGACAGGAATGACGTCAGGAACCCTGGCCGGGCGGCACATGTTGGGATCGGTCAATCCCCCGGGGTGGCAGCCCCGCCCGCAGGGTCTTGTCTGTGACTCAGACTCTGGAGTAAATGAGCAGCACCTGTATCCCCATGCTATGCTTCATTGTCTTTGAAAATAATCCATCCCACCGATTCATCACCCCTATGGATGAAGGTGAGAGGAGAACTTGGCGCATGTTTCTCTCCTTAGCCAATTACCAAGGAGCCCAACAGGTTTTGCAGCGCTAAGCTTATAGTACAAGCATCCAGCTTGATCATTGCAAATGGGTGGATGCTATTGTCAACTTGACTTCATTTAAATTGTGGAAAGAATCCGCTTTCAGAGCCTACGGGGTGAGAGAAATCTCACATTCCGGATAGGTGCCATGAAGTGCTATGAATGTACCTAGGAATGCAGGGGTTGTAAGCCTGCTTCCTGAGTGAAAATCAAGTGTCAGAGAAGATCGCGGCCATTTTCGCCGCTATCAACTGACCAAGTTAACTTTCAATCCCTGTTAAGCTTTAAGAATCTGAAATGGTATATGTATTGATATTACATTGTCTCTCTCTCTCCCTCCGGTGATCAACTTGTCTAATGAATTCCAAACCCATCCACACTACAAGAAAATCTGCTTCAACTGCCACCAGTTGACACGCAGTTACTTTGATTAAACTTGGGCTGTTACTGGAATCGATTCTTACTTAAAGTACACTTCAAAAGTTTAGTAAGATGGGATTAGCCAAAATGTCAACTGGTGGGGGTTGAAGCAGATTTTCTTGTAGTGGGCCAGCTATTGAATTAAGCATGTGCTATTTGATGCAGCATATCACATTGAAAGAGAAAAGAAATGTTTGGGAAACTCATACCCTGGATAGCGCATGAAGAATCAGGTTCAGGGTGGCAAGGTGGCACTTTGTTTGAATGTGAAATTTTCACGCAGGAAGAATGTTAAATGCAAATAAATTATAAAGTTGTCAACGAAATCAATCCCATAGACAACAGGAAAGGTGCGAGAGAGAGGCTGCGCTAGAGCCACAACGCCCAGGACGCTTCGCGTAGAAAAGGTAGAACATTGGAACCGGATTATGTGAATAGATAAATAGATCAGTAGTGATAGATAGATAATCCAGAAGTCGAGCATAAGTATCCAAACGTTTCTTACAACTAGGACTTCCGGTCCCAGGATGCAGAACGGGTCGAACATTGCCTTTCCGCCCAGCGGCCAAACAGGTGGTTTGCCTGTAATAGCAGTAGTACTGTTCATGGATTGCTTCTACTACATATTTATGTTAAGCGCCCAGAATCCAACATAGTGTATGTCAAGGACCCCAGAAACCCCCTATGGAGGTGGGTAATGAAAATGTATGAATTTTTTGGCAAAAACCCAAAATGATACTCATGAAAAGTGTATGAATGGTCCATTTTTTCATGAAGCTTACTCACCTGGGATGTATGAATTTACAATTATACATGACTTTTACCCAATTTCTTCATCTTTTAGCCCTATTTTCTGTAAAAAAAAAACCAAATGGGTTTGAGAAGGGAGAAAATTGGACCCCCGTCCCCGAATAACCCGGATTTCCCCTAACCCGGAGGCTACCCCGGGGGAAATGCTACTCATGAAACGTGTATGAAGCAGCGTGAAAAATGTATGAATTTTTGCAAAAACCCGGATTTTACATTACCCACCTCTATAGGGGGTTTCCGGGGTCCTGTATGTCACCTGTCTTCCCTAAGTATGAAAATCTTTCTTGATCCACAAGTTATGGGAGAGTGACTCGTCAATTTCCAAAATTGCCGAGCTAATTAAAGCCATGCTAATTTAATGCAGCATTTCACATTAGAAGGTGAAAAAAGTGCTTTGATAACTCATGCCGCGGTCTAGAAGTAAATGTCAGAGTTAGAGGGGGAGGGCTTGGCACCTGCGAGTAGGAAACGTTTACGCGAGAGCGATGTAAAACTTCAATAATTTAATGAAGGTGCAAATAGAACAAATCTCAAAGAGGATGGGGAACGTGCTAGAGAGAACACAATTTAGGGTACATAAGAGGGCGTGTTAGAGCCGCAACGACCCCAACGCGTCGCGTAAGATACACAGAAAACTTAACGAAGATAATGTAAATAAACATGCAGGAATACAAAGATGATGCAGAATTTGAGTGGGAGAAAATAAAATAAACGAGCTTCGAATTTGGGTGCGGGAATGCGTAGCAGTCGACACAAGGGCATCCCAAAGTTTTGAAGAACACCCAAGCGTATTCACCGCCAGTAATGTCCAGTATATCCAACTCCGTGTGCCCACCCCCGTGACAATATCATCTATCCTTTTGATGTTAGATGAAGACACAGCCAGTGCCGGCTTGTCCGCAAACCATCTGTATATTATATTTCAACTTAGCGGCGGTGGCTACAGTGATAGGGGAATAACAAAGGTGGGCTTACAGCGCCGGTGCTGACGCCTGGGCAGGACCACAAATCACATCGCTCTTGCTGTCCCCTGCAGCGGCAGTCGGTTTGGCCGTGGATGCTGCCTCCATTGCATGCTGGGACGATCTGTACCACATTTTTTTTTCGATGGATATTGGAGACCAATGTATGCCAATTTAGTATTGCTTTTTTCCTAGGAATGTTGGAGACAAATAGGAATGCTACGTACGTTTCCGCAATCTGCGCGAGCATGAAGCCCGTGATGGGCATCAGAGGCAATGGCGGCGGAAAGGGTGGCCAAGATGGCAAAGATGGAGACGGCGGTGATTTGCATTGTGAAAGTTGTAAGAGTGGATGGTGACTTTGGATGCTATTTATTTTTTGGAAATGCTGATGATCTGTGAGCTTGATGGTGAACGATGAGGGTTCGTCAAGCTCTTTATATATCTTTTCTACCCCAGGTTTTGATCCAATCCCAATGGCTTGCTCACGGCCAATTGGATTCCTGTGAGCGATCCCGGTATGTACTTCCAGCACTCACTGCTCGGACACAGCGGTCTGAGCAGTGTTTGAACCAAAGTGTCCGACCGGCTCTTGCACCCATGAGGGCCTCCCAGGATGCAGCGCCGGTCGAACAAATTACCTGTCCGCCACCGGTCGGACAGGTGGCACGCCCGTGATGCCGGCAGTACCCAGGTTCTGATGTTTAAGTTTGCTCACGGCAATACCAATGGGATTGCTCACAGCTCATAGCGCAACGGGATCGCTCGGGGGCATGGAGGTGAGATGGATGTTTTCGACATGTACCGCTAACATTTCTCAGTATTTGCTCGGTGGGTCAGTCAAGTGCGGAGGTGAGATGAGAGTTCGGGCCATGCGAACTTGGGGGCAGCCGAGCGGGAAATCCGGCTCGGCTTGGGCGAATCCGGCGAAGGTTATTAACTTATGTCCCCCCGCGAAATAGCATGCTCAAGGACCTTCCCGTGCACACAATACTCGCCTCACTATAACTCCTGCGGGGGCGCCTGGCGCCGGGAGGCCGAGGTATATTTTGTGCTAGGTTCGCGGAGGCGCCTCCCGCCGCGAGGCCGAGGGACTTGTACCACGTTCGCTTGAGCAGCATTGTTATTCTTACTCATTAATCAAGGCTGGAAGTGGAGAGTTAAATTCTTAAATTTATCTGACCACTAAGAATTAGCGATTCGCCGGCTATTTGAAGGTTATCTAGCTTGGCGTTTTCATGGGGTCAGGTCGTCATAAATTGAACAGTTTACCTCGAGCTGTATCCGGCTTACTTCATTCATCAAGAGTGATGAGCCCGCATGATGTTTGTTTCTCTGTGTGATAATTTATTCATGGAAAAGGGTTGTGTTGTATGTACCTCAGTAGGAAAACGGTTGAAAAGAGAGCAAGACTCGGATTGCTGGATTGCTTGGTTTTGCTTTTACGTGGGGCATACGATTGTAGGATTGACGAGCCAGTCTACACCTAAATCTTCTAGATGGTCATCGAAATCACCAATTGAACCTTCACAAAGCACCCAATCCTTCGGAAGATTTGTTTGGAAACCTGTGGCTTCTAGTTTCTTCCATTCATTAGCCTTTAAGCGGGTGTATGGCTTGGAAAGGGAAAAATAAAAGGCCCAATTGTATAAGCACAAACGATCCATGCGAAATCGTACCGAGGTCATGAGTGATACTTACGATAAGCGGGTTTTCAGTGCTATCCAGTTTTTGGTTGTCGACCTGTAATCAAAGAGGGTGAAAAAAAAAAGATGGGCTGAGTTAGTTTTCTTGTGTTCTGAAAAAGAAAGATATATGCGATATCAGATGACCTACGACGAGAGCTATAGAAGAATCGAATTGAAGAGAATCATTGAGCCTTTGAGAGACGACATCCAAGACTGTGAGGTCGATTCTAGAGTGCGCCACGTAAGTTCCGAGCAGTTTCAAGTTCTTGGATTGGACATGAATCTTCGCCAGCGCCAAGCCCACTTCAAGCATCGGAGACAGATCCAGCCAGTGATGGGCCAACGGGATCGCATCGGAAATTACTAGCGCGTCTCCATCGGTGGTACCCACGAGTAGTCCGATCACCGTGGAGTGTGGATATTTGACCAAGTGGCGCAGTATCTTGAGCGTTGCAAGTGATTCGATAGTATGCTTCTTCGCCATCTCCTACTGAGATAGTTCAGTCCGAATGCAAGACAAGCTGAGTTGAAAGTGTGATGGACGAAACCGAACTGACGTAGTTGCAGTTCGCTCGGATGGATCCGCACGGATTCGCAGTCATCTCCCCCTTGGAAGACATCTCAAATTCATCCATTCTTCGGATACCAACACCTTCAACTCACTCACACACGAAGCTGATTCATAATGGAATCCTCATGAAACAGCTCTCTCATTGCACATTCCCCAGCCATACATAGCATATCAATACAGCTAACAGCTAGAAGCTTGAGTCTGACAATTATGTAGTACAACAAGGCATCACCACACTCACGTTCTTACCCTTAGGCCTTGGGACATTCCACAGGACTCAACTCTAGGATCCGATTTCTTCGTGCAGAACTATCTTCATTCTTTTAATCACACAAATAATGGTCCAATGACTACACCCAATTGGCAAGAGGGGCAAAAATCAAGTGTTTTGTCTTATACAAAAGCTTTGTAAACCTCTGCATTGATTTTCACCAATCAGGTCTTTGATCATGTTCTGTTTACTTGATCTTCTTGGGGGTAAAATTAAGCATAACCCTTTTTTTGTGTGGTAACTTTAAAAACATTGAAAGAAAACTTGTTTGCTTAAATGCCACTCATTTCCCCCCAAATTGGGGGGGGGGGGGTTAGAACAAAGTAATTCCTCAATAGCTTATCCTGGACATCCATCAAGGCTTGAAGATAAAGAAACCAATCAAATCTGGGTTGTTTTGATGCATGAAGAGAAGTTTGTTTTCTGCTCATAACCTGGTTTTGATACTTGTCTGTCTTTTTGGGGGATAGCAGAGCACATTCTTTTAGTTTGTCAGCTGAAGAATTGAGGTGATATATTGGGCAAGTACAAATACTGGTTTTCAATCAGCACAACTATGAAATGAATCACAATGGTTAGTTTTGGAACTGATCAGATAAAAAATGGGGTTTTTGAGGCTTTGGGAAGACTGACAAATTCATCTCTGGTAGTTAAGGTGGTTTTGGATAGAATTCCCACATGTAACCTGGTTTTGATTAGATATTGTGGCCAAACTATGCCACAAACATCCAAGGAGCATGTGTGGGTGAGCTTTTACTAATATTTGAGAACCATGTCAGACTGCAATTCCAATGATTCCCAATGTGATACATCATATGGGCCTACATATGAAGATTATGCACCACTGATGGTACATAAAAAGCCATTTTTTTGATATTCTTTGAGACTATTGTATGTGTGAATATCTTTGTGGAAAAAATGATAGAAGATCACAAAGACTTGGTGGGCCTCAAGTTTCTTCTCCTGGAAACACTTATCACTCCGAGAAAGTAAAAAAGGCACAGGAAGCTGAATATGCATTTCCTGGGCAGGAGGGATAAGGCCTTTTTAGAAGGTATATTTTGACAGTTGGGAGAAAGTTTTTTGATGAGCACCAGAATTCTATTTGAGCCCCGGTCCACTAAAAAATGAGGTTGGTCCTGTATATGAAATACGTAGGCTATGATTTCTCTAGTAAAACCTCTGTCATTTGAAATTTTCATGAAAATTAATTCCCTCTGCTATGGCTTTGCAAGAGGCACAGTGCAACAACCGAGTGTGCATAGGGACTTGCGTCAAGTGAGGTACCAGTTCACATTAATCTATGGAAAGCATAGTAGCATTTCAACAGTAGATCTTACACTTTACAGGCTTTCATAACTAGTCTTCCAAAGAATTTGATACATTTTTATTTTCAGTTTTAGTATATGGGTAGGGGCATGGACATATTCTCTTATGTTTTGTTTTCTCGATCCAGCGCATTGGAAAGGGTAGCTTCACAATTTGTTGGTGTCTTGACCTCAGCCCGAACCGGGAGTTATGACAGGAACAGTCACACTTCATCAGGCCTAAAATTTACAACGGGATGATGTGGCATCTGAGCTCAGAAAGATGAGTGAGGTGTCAGCATCCGGATGATGGTAGACATGAACATCAGACAAGATGGATGGAATCCACTCAACCCTAGCAGTCCCCTTCCTCCCCAACCAGAATGGGGCTTGAGTTCCTTAGAGATCATAGTTTTCTTGCCTTCGGCGAATCGGAAGCACACCACAGTAATATTTCTGCCTTCGCTTTCAGCAACATGTTTGCCAAGAGCCTGCAATCGATCATGATTCTGGGAATGAAGGGGACCGAATCGGACTATTTGATCATGGAGATGTAGTCCGGCTTGTTCAGCAGGTGAATTGGGTGCTATGAGGTCGACCTGAGCGAAAGGGATCAATGAACTCGATGGAGACCCGTTTGTTGTTCCAGTCTGTGGAGGCAACACGCAAGAGTCGCCCTTGCTGGGCAAAAGGAGCGGTAACGTTTGAGCTAATTGGTCTACGACCCCACGCAGATCGTTCTTTAATTCGCAAACCCTTGCCCTGGCGACACGAACGGAAGCTAAATCGGGAACATCGGCTCGTGGAAATCCGTTTGCGTCGGTGAGCGGAGACGTCGTATCAATCGAATTAGCAGCAAGAACGGCATATTGCTCCGACAGCTCGTTTTCAATTCGGCACTTGTACTTTCGAAGGGTAGGCAATATGAGTTTGCATTTCAGTGCTCCAGGTTAGATATGTTGCACACTACCTCAGACAACGCTGCGACTCGCCCTTCCGGAGTCAAGTCATCGGAGACAATCGATGAGATGTGAGGAGTCCTGCGCGTTGCTTCGTGGATCGAGCGTCCCATCATCGGTTCAGCGGGAAAGTGGTGGAGTTAACACAGTCGCGGCCCGCTTAAAAAAGTCGTCCCTTGGCCCAGCCAGAGTCACGAGTCCACGACCTGAATTGCTCGAACAATCACACCTCTGTCACATTCACAGCCACCTCCATATCTCGCAGACCGGGCTTCTCTGGCAAAAAAAGGCAATGCTTTTGTGGTTGTCTGGATTCCTGTCTCGGCCATTGAGAAGCGGAATTCGTTTCAAGCACCACCGCCTCAAGATTCAAGAAAGCAAATCATAATCTTTCAGTACAGCGTACATACACTCCACGGTTTCCTTATTTTCCCCGACAGGACCTACCCCGCCTCTTTGTCGGGTTCGGGCTTGGTGTTTTCCAACCCGAAGCCGACCCATTTACATTCTGAGAGCCCGTGCTGGTGAAAGCATGGTGGGATGAGAACCGCTTGCGAACTTAACACAAGTTCTCTCCTTCTGCGGGCGGGGCAGGTTTGGCTGGTCGCGAAGCGACCCTTCCGAAGGAGGGATTTGTGACTAAAAACACATTTCTGGCGTGAGCGGGATTCACACTTTTGGTGGAGGCAACCTTGTATGCCTCGCCATGCCTTCACCACTCACTCAGTTCTTTCTAGGTTTTGATAGATCAAGCATCAGCATATGCTCATTTTTTGAATATTGTTTCTTC